>JAQQSY010005061.1:0-11903 GCA_028646535.1 Procyon lotor | reverse complement strand
GGTTACTGCCAGACCTCTAGTGAGGCTATCTTTATACATATGTATGATAAATATGGTATGGGGTGCGTTACCTGTACTGTCAGAATCAGGCATATCCTCAAACACGGGTTGATTGCCCTGGTTAACGAAGAGAACTTGGTCGTTCAAATTTCGTATGATAGAGAGTCTAGGTTCAAGCTTGCCGAAGTAATCTGATTCCAGGTTGTCATCATTTTCAGCTACAAAGTAAAGTGTATTGTCAATAAATTTCATTTCCACAAAGTTGATGCAATTGTCTTCTACTGGGTTAGTAGCCATCTTTATTCCTGTGCTCAACAGTTTCCTACGAGAGGAAGAGATCTGGAAGGTTTGAGGCCCCTTTCTTTTCTGAAGGCTGTGTAGATGGGGAAAGGTGGCAGTTCCTTCAGCAGCTGAAGCCGGCAGCTAGGAATGCCTCCCCTTCCTAATTCTTGCTCCTATCAAATCCACTCTTGAATCTCAGCTCCTGGATGGATGCTTTCTCGTTCTTTCAAGGGGTCAATCTCTAGGCTTCACGCCATTTTTTATTCAGTCAAGAAACCATAGCCCATTATTTCAAATCTACACACAAACAACTTTTGAATGAGCCACAGTTTTCTGACATAATCAAATCAACACTTCATATTATTTTTCTGAATGTCTTTCTTCTTCATTTGGCAAATACCACCTATCTTTTAATTACAATCAACCCAAGAAAAGTATCACTTGCCTATAAGTATAGGATTTTCAAATACTTCATTCTAACTAGATTTTGACAAGGGTGTCTAAGAAGGCAGGAGGAAAGGTTAAAATAAACTGATGATGCCTTATTTGTTTTTCTATTTAATCTTTAAATAATTTTTAGGGATAATGTAATATATTTGACTGTAAATATAGTTTGGCATTCTCCATTCTTTTACTGAAGAAAGAACCGATCAGAATAATCAGAGAACTAACATCAGCGGGATTTTTAAGACATGATAAGAAACTTACCCCCAAGGGTTAGTGAAGAGTTAGGTGAATTAATCTGGGATATTACATAAAGCAACTCTAAGTGGACTCCATTTTAAAGCAGAAATGTTACCTTTTATCACTCCTTATTAAATATGTCCTTAGGTGAAATATAACAATTAAATCTTAATCTTGGCATACTTGTAGGTTATATCTTATATCCTTCATATAAATTTATGGCACCATTTTTGGGGAAAGGAGCATGGTGGGGACTAATCATACTAGAAATTAAAATAAAGGATTTAAGTTTCCCCTTTGGGTTGGGGTACTATAAATTATATCATTCATACAGAGTATTAAGTCATATGGGCAAACCTAAAGATTACAGAAAACTAATAAGGCTCTGTTTTTGGTAGGTGCACTAAAACACTGAAACAAATTCTGCTAAAAGGATTTGAAAAATTAATTAAAGCCGATTTGAGGATTACGAAACCTCAACACTGCTGAATTTCACAAAGACCTTAAAACAAAATATAATCTAACCTTTAAAGCCTTAGCAATAACAGTTTTCAGCGTGGTTTTGATTAAAACATCATTTTTTCTTCTTTAATGAAATAATCAAAATTAAGAAGTGACTCCCTGTAAGTCATGCATTGCCTTTTATGCATGCTTACCGTACTCCGCATTTGATCTTTGGATTTTACATAATGTTACAACATTCAGAGGTGAATATTCAGCAAGCTTAATTTTGCCCTGTGGAAATAATGTGAAATTAGGTCTTGAGTCATGACTAATCATTTTGCCTTCAAAGGGGCATATAAACAACAGAGGTGGTACAGGAGATGAGCATCTTTCATGGTGACGAAATGGACATCAGCCAAGTTCATTAACTTCTCTGTGTCTCCACTTTATCATATACAAAATTGTATCTAGATGACAAATGGTTTTGTGGTTTAATGAGTTAATACCTCATAAAGTGTTAAGATCCTACTTGGCATAGAGAAAGTGCTTCATAAAGGTTAGCTCAAAGAAATGACAGAGGTACAGGAAAATTAGATCACAAACATGAGATTTTAACTCCATTGTTAGATACAATTGCTGTTCAGTAAAACGGTCGCATGTTCACGTAGATTTTATCATTTACAAGCTGTATGACCTTGGACGTGACATTGAACCATTCTGGGCCTCCGTTTTCTCATGGAACTTGGAACATAACAAATTCTCAATAAATAATCGTAACAGTAGTAGTGATATCATTAACCCAACATATCAGAAAGGAGCCATCAACATGACCAACTGCATTTAATTTAATAGCCACTGAAAATTCCTAAGCTAGTGAAGTCCTCCTTCGGTTCTAATTAAGCCCCATACCCATAACACTTAGAAAACTGGGCCTGAAAACGAGACCCTGCCTAAGTGATCCTGCTGAAAGAGTAAGAAGATAGGATTCCTAAGGGGACTATTAAGAAGTTACCTCATATAACAGCTGGGCTGGGGTCATAGCTATACAGCACGGACAAGAAGAAACTCACAGGTCTGTCTAGTGGAAAGAAACCTGTAAAGTCGAATACAGCACAGATGTTAGGATGGTTGCAATTGGGCCTTTGTCATCTCCACTCTGAACATGAAGCACAGAAACACACTCCAACAGTTTATTCGCAGCACCACAATAATTAGTCAATAAAATTAATTCTGCCAAAGAATAATGGACTTCGTAAGGAAGTTCCATCCAAGTTTTTAACAGGGCAGGTCAGTCAAAACTGATAAAACAATTTTTCCGCTGCCACAGCCACACATGTAAGGGCATGATGTACACATGCATTGGATTTAATTATTTTAAAATTTAAAGTACATATATTTGGACTTTCAATCAGATCCATTTTAGAGAGAAATTAATGTGTGGAATTAAAAAAAAAAAATCCTTCTATGCTTACCAAGATTTCTGAACTATGGTTTTCTAAAAATCAAAACATGGACTTTAAAAGTAGTAGCACTACGTCGACTCTGCCAAAGCCTTCATATTGTGATACATACCCTAAGGGAAACAGTTGGAACAGCCTTACGCCATTATACTAATCCACTGAATCCACTCCTAATTGTTAAATAAACAACTTAGCTTTACATTAGATATGGGACATGGGGCAAGTAATAGATACTTTGAAAGGCTGGGAAATTATTTTTCAGGATTATTACAACAAAAAAAGAGTCCAAGCTACGGAGAAAAGAGAGTACGCGGGACCCATCTGAGTTATAAAAACTGTGAAATGACCTGAAATGGTTATTTAACTTACAGCCTTTTATATTTATGTCTTGTTTTCCCTCCACAAGACTACACTGGCACTGACAGTACCCTGGGAAGTATTTGCAGAAGACATTATATCAAGAACTGCATTCGTGTGCACTTAGAGCAAGTCCACGGAAAGAATTATATGAAATTTAATATATTTCAGTATAGGAAGAGATAAGAATCCAAACAGACACAAACAAGGAAGTGCATCCCTAGGATACCATCTGAATTTGGGGGCTGCAGGAAAAAGAAGCCATGCAAAAAGGAGATCACCCCCAGGCAGCAAAAGCGTGGCACGTGCGCTTTATGGTCACCGATTCAGAGGACAGGTAGCCTCCACATCGGCTGAAATCTTTTTGTTTTTCTGCTAGTGGAAGGTCGGTCAGCTTGTAGACTGCAGCCGCCACCGTCAACTTTTACAAATTCAATGGGTCCCCTCTACATGAGTTGCGGGTCATTCAAGTTATCTCTGTTAATGATGACGGATGATCGTCTTAGTCAAAAAGTCACCAGATTAGATCATTTCCCTGTTTAAAGTTTGGCAACCTACCCCTCCAGCGTCTCTTACACAATAAAGATCAAATCCCTTAGTCTGATAAAAATGGCCCTTCATTCAGTTTAGACCCCATTTCCCACCACCTCCCAACATCCACTCGGGTCCCATCAGGCTACACTCTCTGTTCCTTCTTCTGGCCCCTTGCATTTCACGTCCCCTAGGGTCTGAAACGGCTTGATCTACCCATGCTTCCTTGAAATTCCACGGACCCATCGCTTCTAATGTAAAATCTTTCCCGCCTCCCCTTTGCCCAAGTATAGTCAGTGACCATAATTCTAATATGACATACTGAGTTCTTACTATGGGTCAGGAAATGCACTTTTCCCTAGAGAAGGAAGACGAGTGTCATTATTAAAATTAGAGGCTGGCATCAAACCACATAGGCGGCCATTTTGACTCCATCATCTACTGGCTCTGCGGCGTCTCTGTGCCTCAGTTTCCTCCTCTGTAAAGTGCACTCGATAACACTACCTACCTCATAAGGCTGTTGTAATCTGTGCTTAGTTACACAGTAAGGTCGGCGATACCCTGGAGGTGATCAGCGTCATCTCTTTGTTGGAAGGGGAGGGTACAAACTGAGCTTAGAAATGCATCTGGGCTAAAGTGTCCACAAATGCGCATGCAGGCCTCCTGGGATGGGGACAGGGCTGAGCATGAGCCAGCTCCAACACCTGCCGTCCCTTTCCACCCCAGAACTGGGGGTGGCCCAAGAATTTAAATTCAAACCTGCACGTCCAACTCATAATGAAGGTAACATTATTGTTCCCTTCATTAAGATGGGAGCATAGAACATCTTTTACTTAACATGCTTTTAGCTTGGTGTCTAATTTCTAGATGCCCAGCCACACATTATGTGGGCCTATCGGTATACATTTACCCCAAGCCCTGCTAATGTTAGGGGAAGACAAAAAACAGAGACATAAAGAATAATAATAACTAACCAATAATATAGCCACAGCTAAACCTAGAGTCATTCTTCTCTTTTACTTAAAAGAACTAAGGAGCTTAGTAAGGCAGAGAGAAAGCAAGGACACAGTACTAGGAAAATGGCTCGGTAAACCCACATCCTTCTTGACGGTGGGTTTAACCCACGGAGGCAGGCAGATCTGCTCATGCAAGATGATTAACATGAGAAAGATTAACCTTTAAAAACTCTAGTTTTTCACATGACAGCTATCATATTTATCAGACAATCACTGTCTCCAATGCTATGCTTCTTCCTAATGAGACCCGTATGTGGGAAGGAGAGACGGCAAGCCACGGAGGGAAAGAGCTCTCCTTGTCAAGGGGTTCCCAAGCAGGAAACCTGTTTTCACTTGGCAGCCCGGGGAGATTTTGACCTCAGCATCACTAGAAATGCTTGTTAGCCAGGCCGCAATTTCAGAGATCCGTGGGGGAGCTAGCCAGCAGAGGATGCAGCTTCATTTCCACACGGACGAGGAAATCGCCAGTGTAGACGTGGGCTCCATTGTTTTAAAGCCTGGCAGCCTCTCTTATCAGGAGGGAGCAAGCTAAGAAGGAAAGTGGGAGCTCTCCAAAGCCCACCTCTGCACAGCAAGGCAAATGCCGTATCAGTGCGGTTTGTGTTGTGAGGATGGACCTCGAGAATTATAATAAATCCGAAGGGCATTTTTGCTCTTTACAAAGGGGGAAAAGGAACTTTGGAGCCTTGTAGGGAAGGAAACTGCCAGTGAATCCAATCTGCACCGAAATCAATTTCACACGACCATAATTCAAGGAAACGGGGCGGTATGTAATGACGTGGATGCTCATTTTGCTCTTTAAAATCTGAACTTTCTTCTTGGCTACTATAATATTTTTAAAAACAGCTGGGAGTTTTTTTTTTTTTTCCTCTCAACTCCCTCTACAAGCACTTTTGCTAAACATGGGAATCTGCAAAACCCAGACTCCCATCATGACTCATTACTATTGTTTCCTTAACTTTTCTCACCATCTCATCCTGCATCATTTCCCTTTTCTCAAGAAGAAAAATCAGTAAGGAGGAAAACCAGTGTTTTAAAACATGTACTGAACATCGACTGAGAAATATACTAAGATCAATTCACTCATTTTGCTGTAACTTCCCAGTAGCACACATTTTGAAATTCATGCACAATTCGTGTTCAAGTGCAGAACTGTATTATTCACGTAATGAAATAATTAGTACATTTCCATTACTTTTCCCCTCTGAGAGAGCTAGAAAAAGAGGTGTATAGATTTTTTTTCTGATTTCTACTTCTACTGAATGTATGACCTTGAGTCTTTTTGTGTATCTGCTACAAAGGTAACGTTTTAAAGTATTTAAAAGAATGGCAGTGATAGTGTTGATACATTAAGAAATATGTTCAGGGGCGTCTGGTGGCTCAGTCGGTTGAGCGTCTGCCTTCAGCTCAGGTCATGATCCCAGGGTCTTGGGATGGAACCTTGGGTCAGGCTCACCACTCAGCAGGGAGTCTGTTTCTCCCTCTCCCTCTGCCCGCCCCCCCCTCGTGTTCTCTCTCTCTCTCTCTCTCAAATAAATAAAATCTTAATATGTATATATATATATATATATATATATATATATATATATATATACATATCTCCAGAATTTGACAAGATTGGAAGCCCCATATAACTTTTTTATTTGACTTGACAAAGTAGGACATCTATGACTTTGAGACTGATCAGCAAACAAACAGCAGTGTCTAGGCTAACCCTTTAAATAGAGGTACCAATATTTCCATGGCAACCTTTTCAGAGAAATTCAGGGGCAAAGATGTAGCACTTCAAGGCCTATGATGAAAAGAGGGGGGGCCGAGTGTCCTACTCTACTCATCAGGTCAAAGTCTCTCTCACAGAAGGACCACACCAGGATGGGATGTAGTCACACCGCACTGATACTGGGGAGGGAGGCCTGTGGACTGTTTTAAGACCAACCTCAGAGAGCAACAATAGAGAAGAGTACAGAATGTTTCCCCAAGAATGGACTTCAGTAACCAGTAATCCGACCTTCTCACGTGACAAACAAGGAAACCCACAGGTGTCAGGCCCTCAAACACAAAAGCACAGCCCGGCAAAGCCTCCAGACCTTGGAGTCCGCGGGCAAGACAGAGGCCTCTCCGTTTTTGTCATCAATGTTAACATCTCCTTAAGTATCCATTTTCTTAGATAACAAAACCTTAAAAGCAATAACTTTATTGCAAAAAAAAAAAAAAAAAGCAATAACTTTATCAACGACGCCTTTTCTTCGGACAGAGAATGTATAACCGTAAATCAGCACTACATCTCATTCATTTGTTGCCACCACTGGCTTTCCGGGATAGAGGCAGCATCTCGGGCGAGAGAAAAGCAAGGACCCAGCAAGAAAGTCAGTTTCCCAGTGTTTCGCTCATGACAAACTATCTGAACAGCCCGAGAAGCAGATTTATCACGTATGTGATCACAAGTAAGGTCACAGGACTGGCGGGCCCGTGTGAACATTAAAATCGGTGATGACAGTGGAAATCCGGAGCACTGTCATTCCCCCTCGGAGATGCCCGAGTACCAGGGCGAAGATGGGGAGCTAACACCCGACGGTGAAAAGGGGAAATGATGCAACACTGGGGGCGCCTGGGTCGCTCAGCCTGTGGGGCATCTGACTTCACGTGACTGCGGCCCAGGTGGTCACCCTCGGGGTCCCGGGTTGGAGACCCATGTCCCTCTCCCTCTGTCCCTCTCCCCACTCGAATAAGAAGCAAATAAAATCTTATTTCTAAAAGAGAAATACCTGGAGAGAAATATAGAAGTGTTCTGTTTTCGCAGGAAGCGCGTGGAGCCACAGCAGCAGCGCACGACGCGGGCCGCGGCCTGGGCACTTGCTGGGTCGGTGCTGGTGCGGAGCCGCCGTGCGCGGGGCGCCCGCAGCGAGCGGGTAAAACTCGCCCTCCAGCACCGAGCCACCTGGCGGTGCAGCGCGTGACGGGTCCTGCTGCCAACACAAGTCCGGGAGCAGGTGGAGAGCGCGGACAGAGCAGCTCCGGGATCCCAGGAGGAGAAGGGGGCGGCCTCAAACAGGAGGGCGGTGAGGGCCGGGCGCTGGCCCACACCCCGCGGGCCATCTTCCAGGCCTGACCAAAGGCGCTGACAAGGCCTGCACCTGGCGGGCCTCCCGGGGGAGGCTGCCCCCCACCCCGACGCCTCGACACCGGGCTGGGGGCACAGCCAGTGCCCCGCAGCCTTGCGAGGGGGTTGCCCTCAAGGACTCGGCTCCCCGGCCTGCTTTGCTTTTACGCATATCTGCGTTTTTAATCCCAAACCCTTCCCTCCAGAGGCCTCTTTATCCAAGGCTTCCCACAGAGGCCTTCCTCGGGCACCTCCGGGGGCGAGGGGGTGCTTGAAGAGCCTTCTTTGCACCCTGACCCAAAAGTCAGCACCTTTCCACACCTCTCCCTGCCTCCTCCAGGTGCTCTCCCTCTCCCTCCTTTGCTGGGCTCCCAAAATGACGGGAACCTCCCGTTCAGGGCTCCCTCCGTAAGGAGACAGCGCCCCCTCCTGTCCGGGAGGCTGCATCGCCTCCTCACCCCGTGCAGGGCTGCGGGGCGAGTTTTCCTGTTGCTTCCACTTCTTCAGAAAGGGATGAAAGGCTTGCTTGATATTTTCATGCGGGCTTGTTGTGTTAATTGACTACTCCAGCACCTGGCAGCTCAGTTCATGACAGGTGGCGGAGGGAATTTTAAAAATGTTGAACCTAGAAGAGACCCCAGTTCTGATTGCCATTCTTGCTATAAGCAAATTTCCTACCTTCCCAGTCACCAGAAATGTAAACTGTGTTTGCAAAAACATTTAGAGAAGGCTTATTAAAATGTGAAAATTAGTTTTAAATTCTTTAAACAATGACGATAGCGGTATTTCAAATGAAATATACATTTCAAAGTTATATACAATATACGGAAAACCCTTATTTCCTGGGGTGGACGAATTTGAACAAAATTTTCACATCACTAGCATTTGTAATGCAAATTGGAAAGTCTAGAGATCTCTCAGTTATTGCATTTCATAAATGGCACTGAAAAAGAATTAACCACGGGGAACCTGCCGTCTCCTACAACTATGACCATGAGGGGCTCCCTGACATCTATTGCAAAGTAGGGATGTGGGAAATAGAAAGAGGAGAATTCATTTACATCCAGTGTACCCATCTCTGGGTAAGGTCCCATTTACATCCTACTGGAGACCTTGAGGAGAAGCTCTTTGTTGTTATGTTGTGAAACTCTTTGCATGTAAGATTTTCAATATATGATAGCATTTTTTCCTACTCAAACTATAAAATTTACTATAGTTCATAAAGCTGTTAAAGAGTTGTTTCGTATCAACCTTTCTTTTTTTCTAATTTGATGACTTGGGCACTTTTTTTGTCATTGTCTCCTGATGAATAACTACTGTTTAATGCCCATACCTGAAAACTAGCATTTTGTCTTTAAAAGCTGTATAAATGATAAGAGCAGCCAAAGAATTCTCAAGAAGTAAAACGGAGAGAAATTGGGTGATGTTTTTTCCTGGTTGCAAAGGGCGTATAGACAGTGAGGATCTCTGTGAAGGGCAGAAGCAGGTTACACTATGATCCCCTGGAAAACTCTCCCTCCATCAGGAAGAGCCACCAGATATGAGCATAAATGTCTATATTGAAATACAGCAGCCAGGGGCACCTGGGTGGCTCAGTCAGTTAAGCATCTGCCTTTGGCTCAGGTCATGATCTCAAGGTCCTGGGATCAAGCCCCGCATCGGGCTCTCCGGTCAGCAGGGAGTCTGCTTCTCCCTCTGCCTCTGCTGCTCACCCTGCTTAGGCTCTCTCTCTCTCTCTCTCTGTCAAATAAATAAATAAAATTAAAAAAAAAAATAGAGCAGTCAGTCCAACTGCTTCAATGAACCAATTTGAAGCACAAGAGTCAAACAGAGGCTTGCAGAGAGATTATCAGTTTCCCATAATAAATTCAGGATTTGCTGAGAAAGACAGACTGGTAATATTACTCCCTTTAATGAACATACTCTTTGAGGATAAATCACTAATCCCTATTTAAAGGGAGAAAGTGGATTTAAAACACAAAGTTTGAGAAACATCTAAGGATACATGAACTTCTGCACGTAATATACTTTCTGTTAAGGAGGCAATCCCTCACTTTTAGAAATGGGAAAAAACTTACCTCATATACATTAAGCTTGTCTTACTCTCATTTTATAAAATCTGCCCTTAACAAGCCCGATGCCAGCACCAATGGCTGGATATAATGACTGTTTGTTACTGCTCCAGGAATGATTTAAAAGCACATTGTTAGACACACACTGGCACAAATATACATCACAAACTGTAGGGCTTTATTCTAAACTATAGAATGAAATCACAGCCTCACATCGACCTCCAGGAGTGATTTGCCTTCTCTCACGTACATACAAATTGTTTTACCGCAAATTTAAATTCCCCGCCTGCCTTCCCTGTTTGCTCATTTATTGCCCAGCTATACATTTTGGAAACTGATCTTTATTTTTTTAATTAAGTGAGAAAATAAAAATCCATCATTGCTTGAGTAGAAAATGCCTCCAGTTCCTGGTAGGCTAATGGGGAGGATTATTATCGTTACAGTTCAACAAACATGTCACTTTGACATAAGGCAAGGTGATTTCTCTTCAGCTGGTCGGGGCCGGCCAGTAAGCCAAGCCGAACCAAAGAGAAAGACTGACATCTGCTGGAAGACAGGAGAAGTGAACAGAAAAAAATTAAGTTTAAAAAAGCTCACAGTGAACCATTCAGGAATCCATCGAGGTCTACCATCTGGAACATAATGAGGTTGGTATAAATCTTCAGGAACAAAAGGCTAATGCAGTGTAAGGGGAGGAGGAAGACGTGTGTTTCCTTGATGTTATATGATGCCAGGTCCGCCCAAGGTGTTTCAGGCCCAGGGCAGTTACACAACCCCTGGAAATACTGCGATTCTGTTACCTGCAAATTTCTGTATCTTATTGTTGATTTCTGTTATCTATGGGTTCCCATCAGCTTGACTCTGCCTAGTCTGTGCAATCAATCCAATGAGCTTTGCAAAGCTAGGACGAAGAAATTAATCAGAATCAATCATTAGAACGGCCAAAACACAACCTACTTCCCTACTGGATGGATTCCTGACATCAGACTTTGTTCATCTGTTGCTTAAATTGGGCTTTTAAACTTATTTTTCATTTTATTTATTTGACAAAGAGAGAGAGAGATTACGAGTAAGCAGAGAGGCAGGCAGAGAGAGAGGGGGAAGCTGGTTCCCTGCTGAGCAGAGAGCCTGATGCGGGGCTCTTTCCCAGGACCCTGAGATCATGACCTGAGCTGAAGGCAGAGGCTTAACCGACTGAGCCACCCAGGTGCCCCAAACTTACTTTCCATTTTAAAAACAATTTCTTAATGAAGTAAGGGGATGGCTATTGAAAACCTACCATGTTATTTCATTTCAGTGGTACTGCACTTCCCAGAGGTAGGTGTTTACATTTAATTTCTCCCGTAGAGAAGCTGAGTCAGAGAGGTGTCGCGGCTCGTCCCAGGTTACAGGTTGTAGGGAAGGGGCTGTGAGGAGCCCTCCTGTGCCCCCTGACAGCAAGATCTGCGCTTCTCACTGGATCTTCCAGCTCCCGGACCATTTCATGCCACTTTTTAACTGTGCAACTTTTATTAAATAGGAATTGTCCATAAATACTGGAGACCGTGATTCATTACTCATAATCTGGATCTGCACTGGGACACTGTCTAGAAACAAACATTTTTGTAAAGAGCTGCATCCCAGCGGGACTGCAGTCAAGAAGGAGTCGGGAAAGCCAGCCATTCCTTCCTCTCCCAAGGACACTTTAAAATGGGCTCGAATCCTGGGTTGCTTTGCTTGTACGATGATTGAGATGGATTAGGTAATTCCTAGGATTTCTTCCAACCGCATACTCACAGCAAGGAGAAAAACAAGGAGATTTGCCAGGCTCCTTGTTATTCTGAAATAACACTCAAGAGAATCAGTAGACATCGTAGTCCCCGTTCAGCGATTGAAAGAAGTGCCATTTATTGTTCAGAATTTTGTTTTTGTTCTAATGTCCTTTGACAATTGAAGTGAAACTAAGTACTCAGAGGTA
>JAQQSY010005060.1:0-11903 GCA_028646535.1 Procyon lotor | reverse complement strand
AATAGCAAAGGCTCCGGTCCCTTAATATTCACCAAGACTTGCTAAGTATAACCTCTGCAAGAACACTTTCCATAATGAACTCAGCACCTAAATATAAGGAGCAACCAGGAGCTAGTTCCCAAGCACCTAAATATGAGAGAAGGACTTTCCCGCTTCACTTTTTGGCTTTGATGGACAAATTTCTCTAAAAGTACTTCTTTCAACTCAGGGGAGGAAGTGAGAGATTTCCCAGGAGTATTATTTAGCAATGGTCATGTGGCTCCAAATGCAAGACAGAAACCCTTTGTGGCTGAATGTGCTGGGGAAGGAGAGGGGCTGAAGATGGCTGAGAGGCAAAATCATAGATTCCTTTTGGTAAGTTTGGAGTCATTCCTTTAAGACTCTCCAAGAGGGAGCAGTAGACTCCAGAAAACCAGCGCTAAGGGCAAGTTACTAAAAATACTTACCTTCAAATTTAAATTTGGAATAGGTTATAAAAGAAAGCATTCTTTTTTTTTTTTTTTTAATTTTTTTTTTTTTATTTATTTGACAGAGAGAAACACAGCGAGAGAGGGAACACAAGCAGAGGGAATGGTAGCGGGAGAAGCAGGCTTCCTGCAGAGCAGAGAGCCCGATGCGGGGCTCGATCCCAGGACCCTGGGATCATGACCTGGGCTGAAGGCAGACGCTTAACAATCGAGCCACCCAGGTGCCCCTAAAAAAAAAAAAAAAAAAGCATTCTAATTAGAGGGTCAGTATAAAATATGGGTTGATTTTTAAGATTCTAATAAAGGACTAATAGTCTGTTTTGGTAACAAGTATGGAAACTAAGTCCCAGGGAAGACAGTAAATTCTAACCAAATCGGGAAAAACACGTATGTTGCCGTTGTGACCTGTGTGATATACCACAAACATCAAAGGTCTCGTAACCCTGGAAACACCTGAAATGCAGGGAAATTAATTAAGTAGCAGCTCAGACTTGTGTACTAAACTGCAACACGAAAGCCAGCGGAGTCACCTCCCTGTCGCGGTGTGTGGGTCATTGGTCGCTCCTCCTGGTACAGCACAGCTCTGTGGTCTGTGGGCGTTGAGTTCCAGAACCCTTCGTGTGGAGTTGGCTGGGGCTACACCTATTAAGTCCCACCTGCCTCCCTCTGTGCTTATCGGGAGGAATGATAGTTGGTTCCTTTGCTCTTATCACTCTTTCATTTGTTTACCATGGTCATGTTGGTAATTATTAATATAATGTAAATGTCTTTGCTTTCAGTCCCCCTCGCCCGCTGGCTAATATGAATGACACCCTGGTGAGCCACGCGTCCTCCGGAGTGCCCACCCCCACCAAGAGGTATGTAGAGATCTCGGCTCAGTCACTGCTCAGAGGTGGCCTCGCCTGGGGAGCAGAGCGTTCCACGGGATGGAAAGGACTGGCTTTCTTTCTCCTCCTCTAACTGTCTTTTAATATCATTTTCTAGTTTTTCTTCTTCTTTTTTTCCTGACTAACTCCTGACTATAGCAGCCGAAGGAGTCTGCCTGTGCGGGGTGCCTGGGGTGGAAGATTTTTACTTGTGACAAGCGGTGAATATGGTGTCAAAGCACATTCGGCACTTGGGAGATTTTTTTTATTAACATTAAACAATACTTTGATGATCATGAATTGCAACGATTTTGCATTTGTGTTCTTTAAATGTCATAGATGGTTTCTGCTTCCTGATGAGACTGTGTGAATTGAATTAACCCCCGATTTTCTCCTAAATCATTCTGTATATGATTCATGAACATTTAACTTGAAAGCCTGAGTCTCTCTCTTAGTTATTCAAGGAGTTTCCTTTAGGGTCCTACAAGGAACTAGAACTGTGTACTCCTTTCTCTTTATTTAATTTACTCTTCTCCAAAATTCTCTTAGGCAGGACCTAAAAGAGCTCTCAATAAAATGGCTTACTTTCTGTTTGATTTAAGCTGTTCCATAATCAGAGCATTGCAGAAACTCCCTCAAGGGCACAGCCATTAAAGAATTCTTTCTAGAAGTCATTAGAGAGAAGAAAAAAAAAACAAAAACAAAGACATTCCAACTGACTCCCCAAGTTCTTCCTGAAGAAAACTACTTTGTACCATATGTACTGATTGCTTTGGATTAATTCAGCTATAGAAATGTCATCTGCTTAATGATACTTTGACAACATAGAATACGTAATACTGAAGATCAACTGTATTTGTTCCCATTGGCTAAAACTCCTAGAGCACTGTTTCCCAAACTTGACTGATGAGAAGACTCAGAAGAATCATCTAGGTCAGTTGTTAAAAATATAATCTAATGGGACCACATGAAACCCAGTGGATCCTGAGATCCTGAGAAGCTACACCTTCAACAATAAGTATGCCAGGTGATTCTTACATCAAGCAAGTTTGGGAAAGAGCCTTGGAAGGAAGCTAAGGAGTACGGCTGCCCTGGAATAAAAGAGTTAGGGACTTAGGAAATCAGAGTGACCTGATAATGGAGTGTTATCCACCAGGAGATTGAAGACTGACCAGGTAAGAGTGCTTGCCCTCCACCTTCCTGCGACTCTACCAGCAGGGGACAGTCACACCCCTTCCTTAGGGCAGAGTTGAGGGGTATCGATGACCAGAGCATACACTCAAGCTAGGCTGTCGGCATTTGAATCCTGGTCCTCCCCTGACATTGAACGATATTCTCGTGTCTTCATCTTTCAAGTTTGTAGAATGGGGACAATAATAGTGTCTATCTTCTGGGGTTATGTGAGAATTTAAGATACTGTTTTCATTATTTAAGAAGTAAACTAATGAGAGAACAAGTGGGTAAGAAATGGTAACTTACAATAATCCCCTTTCAAGGAAGAACGGAGAGCTTCTGGAAGGATCCAGAACAATTGAACGTCTCCCACCTACCTAGATATTGCAACCACCCTCCCTGGACTTAGTCTTAGTTTTTTATGTTAAAACACCCTTAGCGTTCAAATTCGGACCCAGAATCTAAACTGATCTAAATCCTATCTCCAGGGAGGTTTCCATTTCAAAACGAGGAAGCCAAGGTGGATTACTAAAACAAGTCAGCTTGCAGGTGGTAGATTAGTTTTAGCAATGCCGGCTATTAGGGTTTCACTTGATTTGACTTGTTCTCTTCTCTTACTAGTTCTGTCACTCTGAGTCACTTGAGACCCTGAGGGCCCTGAGTGCCTGGTGACCAAGTCTCTAGACATTCAGTGAGAGCAGCTAAATGTAGCTGCCAGAGGCTGTTGGGTGGGTGGGCGGGGCTCTTTCTGAACAATGTTTTGTTGCTTGAGAAGACCAGAGAGGGGACTCGGGAGCAAAAATGATGCTGCCTCTGCGGAAGGACCAGCCTTTATGCTGGGGGCTGCGGTGTCAAACCCTGGGCTTAGGACTACTTTCGAGTGGCAGTTGTGAGTCACAAAATATCTACCACTATTGAAGTTGTTTCAGGTGGTGTACTATAGCCTGGATTAAGATTTTTTTTTTTTAAGATTTATTTTAAAGTCAGCATTTTAACTAGTACCTCTTTCTAGCTGAGCTAAGTCTAGTGGCATTGGTCAGCCCTCAAGGTGGCTGTCACACTGTATCGGGTTGAGCAGCAGAACAAAGGCAGCCGGAGGCCCTTAGCGGCCAGCACAGAAGACCCGGCGCTTTCATTTATCAAGGAGAGTAGTTGCTGGAGTGGAGGCCACATGGGAACAAGATGTTCCCCCTCCTAACAGTTTAGGCCTTAGAATTTTAGGACATTTCATTTATATTTGGGATGAGATTATGGTGTAACATGTGGACTTTGTTGCATACTTCATAGATTGGGCTTTTTGTGGCCCAGTTACCAAACCAGTGTAAATTTCCAGCTGGTATTCTATGTACTTCCCTACGGACGCATCAGTTTTTTCTTTCCTCCTCAATGTCGTCAGACCTGTGTGTCTCGAGTCTGATGAAAGCTAGGAACCCAGCACATCAGCCCAGTCACAGACCCTCCTCTGCTGGGCCAGAGAATCCTCAAGGGGATTGAAGCTACTCTCTAGAAACAAGAGGTGTCCTTTAGAACTCGGTGTAAGACATAAATCACTGAATTAGACAAGAACATGCATAGTAATAAAAATGCAGAACAAATTTAAGAGCTACAGTTTCTACCTTTTCAATAGGCAGTAAGTGTAAAAGTAACAATAGCCACAAGGGTCAAAAATACTATGTTAGTCCAAATAGAAGGTTGTCACAAATGGAGGAGTGACTTTTATTTATTTTAGAAAGAGAATGAGTGCATGCGCGTGAGTGAGGTGAGGGACAGAGGGAGAGGGAGAGAGAGAGAATCCTGAAGCAGACTCCCTGCTGAGTGCAGAGCCCAGCACGGGGCTTGATCCCAGGACTCCGAGATCATGGCCTGAGCCAAAATCAAGAGTCGGACACTTAACTGACTGAGCCACCCAGGAGCCCCTAGAGTTACTTACTAAATAGAAGAAAACCATCAATTGCAAAGATGCTGGCTGTCATGTGAGATACTATGAATTATGTTCCTGAGAGGGTCCACTTGGGGTTCGCTCTGTATAATGTTCATTTTGAATGCCTGTATTGAAATTGCTATAATTGAATAGAATTTCCATTTTTGCTTTAGTCTAAATAATTTCTGGAAATTTGCTTTCTTTTAAAGGAACCAAAACAATACACTTAAAAACAAATAACACAGAACTTTCAAAACTTTACAGCAGAGGCTTAAAATACCCGCCTTCTACCTGATTTTCTCCGAGGCTTGCTTCAGTCCCTCTTCTTCCGCAGGGTTCAGAATGTGAACAGTGGTATTATTCTCTGGACTACTGTACTGTTCTTAATCATAATGTACTTTCAGACCAATATGGTAAATGATGCTAATATTTTTTATTTTTTTAATATCTCCTGAGGCCTTAGCTTTATGAATTTTTATGAATATTTAAATTTTCACAATTCTTTGGGCATTTCATAGAACTGTGGCTGTAACGAAAACTTGCAATATGAAATTACTGCTTTGTGCATTTGGTTGGTATATTAATATCAACTCCTTTTAACTTCAGGTATTAAAATTTAACGTCAAAAAGCACAAACCCAGTTAAACAAGATGAAAAAGTTTAAGTTTTAATGACCTGCTCTGTACATTGTGTTCATAATGAATACCGTACACTGAAAAATTTGTTAAGTGGGTGGATCTCATGTTACGTGTTCTCAGTTTAAAAAATGCAAGGAGAAAAAGGGACAAACCCACAAAGACAAAGGCAAAAGCAAGAAGCAAAGGGCAGAATTGTCCACGGGTCACAAAAGGAACAGAAAAGCTGCTGGGATTCCCGCCTGTAGCTTCTCCATCCCTGTGTCCTCCCGAATGCCATCTCCATTCCCTGCCACCGGGACACCTTCTCCCAGTACTGCCGATGGCCTCGGGTGCACAGCTGCACAGTGTTATGTTTTCCCCACTCGGATTAGAAAACTCCAAGGAAAGATCCTATTGTCCTGGACTGTATTACTGCCCATCTGTGTGCCTGTGATGGACCACGCCCAATAGCCCTACATCATGAAAACAGAGGGAGGAGCATCCCCCCAAAAGAAGGTTATACTGTCAAGAACAGAAGAGAGAGGCCATGGGAAAGACAGATAACAAGGTTGTTGGCAGACCACTGTTTTGCTGCCCAGCACACCAATGTGTGCAAAAGTGTGTACATACACACACACGCCCACGCACACCTTCATTAACAGAGTTTTCCTTCACATAATGCAGTATTCCACATATAACTGCAAATGCGTGCACGCCTCTCCCAGGAGTCTGTCACCTCCTGTAACAGCCCTGGACCCTGGATCCCTAGGCCATGTCCACTCATCCAGGTCAGGTCTCCGTATGTCTTTCTCTGACCCATTAACCCATCCTACCCTGAAGCAAATAGTAAGTTGTACAAGGTAGAGGTCGGAAAGGAGGAGAATTGTAATTCAGATGGTGAGGAAAGGGAAGTGACAGAAAACATGGCACATTAAGCCACATTTGCCTATGTTTCCTTTTGAAACACCGCCAGAGTGACAGCCAAGAGATTATCTTGAGTAAAAACCCACAAAGAAGAAAGAAAAACAGAAGAGGAGACAATAGCAATGAGAATTTGGAAGCAGCAGAGCAGATAGGTGAGTGGAAACTGATTTTATGGCCTGGAGAAGACCAACGCCCCTGTTGACAGAGGAGCCCAGAAGAAAGCCCGCCCCAGGGATGAGAAGGCTCTGGAATGTCCAGCAGGACATTCGGCTGGCAGTCTGTACAGGAAGCACTTAGAGTCATAGACTGTCTACATACTGGGTGACTGCCCCTACCCCACTCGGCCAAATAGCTGAGGTTTGTGTTTCGGTTTTCTGGAACAATACAACCCCCATAAGACCCTCGTTATCTTAACTATCTCACCCTGGGTGGGTGGAGGCATCTGCTTTCCGACAAGCTATCTCCCTCCCTTGCAGCAGCATTCCAAAGACTTCAGGAAATCACTGCTCCATCCTGTCATTCCTCTCAAGGTGCCTGGAACTCTGGCCATAAGGGGCACAAGATCTAAATCCCAGCATCCTAGGGATTGCAGTTTAACCGGTAGCTTTTCTCAGTAGCCACGCAGCAAAGATTGATGTTTTCCCTCCTTGGGATGGAGAGTTGCTCCCTTCCACACCTCAGCTCGACTCAGTGAGTTCTGCTCAGGGTCACTCTCCACTTCGAGGATCCATTTCTGTTGTAGTCAGAACCCTTGGCTATAAGCGATAAAAGCTCAGTTTGAATCAGCTTAGGGGAAAAAAGAAGGTTTTGTTTGGTTGCTTGTTTTAATTTATTTTAGAGTGTGTGTGCATGCAAGTGAGGGGAGGGGCGGGGGAGAGAGAGGGACAGAAGCAGACTCTGCTCCTAGTGTGGAGCCCAACCAGATGTTCGATCTCAGGACCCTGAGGTCATGACCTTGAGCTGAAACCAAAAAGAGTTGGATGCTTAACCCACTGAGCCACTTAGGTACCCCTGAAGGTTTTTGTTTTTGTAGCCAACCTGTGGGAAGAGCAGGGTGTTAGGTGGCTGGTCCTCAGGGATGGTCAGAGCCAGGGGGGCTCTGACTCATTTAGGTGTTTCCCTACCTCCCTCTGCTACCCTCATGCTCATTGTTCCCCCCTGTTGTGTGTCTGCTGCTTCTCCCGTGACGCAGCTGCCTTTCACATGGTGGCGTGTGTCCGTGACACCTGTTCATGTTTCATAACCTCACTGCCCCATGGTAATTGACTAACTCTTTGTTCCAACTTGAAAAATCCCAGTGGAAGTTCTTTTTGGTCCATCATGGATCATGTTACTCACCCACTGGTTTTCTGTCTCCCGGCCTCACCTAAAATAACGCCATTGAATGGGTAGGGGTCACTCTCCAAAGAAAAGGGTCTGCTGTGTATGGAAGAGGTAGGATGCTGAAGAGACACATAGCCATAGACTTCTTTATTGGGTGGTTTCTGGAGAACATTGCATGTGTAAGTATATTACATCTCCCCTCCATTAGCATAGATTTGTTTCAGGAGGCCTTTCTCCCCCTACCACCTCATTTTTATTTCTCTCGAGGGTTAAATAATGCTCTCTATTCTGTTCAGTTTATAAGGATGTATTGTGTTGGGACATAACACTGTCTTTGGGTGGTACCAGGCAAACCTTAGAGCCACTAATTCTGAGTAGTCACCAGTTGCTAGGAATCTGAAGTAAAGTCAAGGTTTTATCCGTCAGAAGTTTTTAACTTTAACACGTCCTTCAGAAGGAGAAGCGTTTTGGGGCAGGGGCAGAGGGAGAGCAAGAATCCCAAGCAGGTTCCATGCGCAACAGGGGGCTCGATCTCACCACCCTGAGATCATGACCTGAGCCAACATCAAGAGTCAGACACGTAACTGACTGAGCCATGCAGGCACCCTGGAAAACATCTTTTAAAGGCCAGAAGAGGCCATAATATATATATTATTTCTGAGCTGAAGACACACAGATGAGCTGCACTACCACAGTATTAAAATGGCTTTCTGAGTGGGTGCCAAGGTGAAGGTTTTCTCTTGTTATCTACAGAATATTGCGGAACGACAAAAGCCACAAGTTGCTGTGTTTTAGACTGAAAATAACAGAGATATTGGCGCAACTAAGAAAGGAGACAAACTCTGGGTTATGGACATTGGGGAGGGTATGTGCTATGGTGAGTGCTGTGAAATGTGTAAGCCTGACGATTCAGACATGTACCCTGGGGTAGATAATACATTATATGTTAATTTAAAAATTAATTAATTTCAAAAAAAAAAGAAGAAGAAAGGAGGCAAACTGAAATTGGTCAGGCCTGAAACTCTCCATTTGTGAGCTCAGGCTACTGATCGCTCTTCCCTCCTGTGAAATGAGAAGAAAAGTTTGGTTGAAGGGCACCTGGGTGGCTCATTTGGTTTCTTGTCTGACTTTTGATCTTAGCTCAGGTCTTGATCTCAGGGTTGTGAGTTCCATGCCCAGTGGGGAGCCTCCTTAAAAAAAATTTAAAAAGAGTTTGGTTAAAAAGCAAGAATTAATGAGGATTTAAGCATAAGCATGAAACAACTGGCTTGCATGAATTCTTCATGAGGATCTTTCCAAGACAAAACAAGAATTACTTTTTTCTCTAATCTATTTTTGAAAGACAGAGAAGCAGAGTAATTGAAAATTAACACATAATCTTATGGGGCTGTAGGGTCCTCAGTGTTGGCAGATTTCCAAAGTCCATCTGATGGCCCAGGCAGACAGCCAGTTTTCCATTGCTTCTGGGTTGGGATTAAATTCCACTTCCATTCAAGCATTTAAGGTAAACCCTTCAGCAATTCTAACTCAGGTTAGTGCATACAAAAAGCCTGAGTGTTTCCAAGTCCATACTTTAAACCTTAAGTTTGAAAAATTGAAGCTTACAGAAGCATAGTAACTAATAGTTTCCTCCTCTCATTGGACTCAGGCTAGAGGTTCTCAACATGAGCAAGAATTACATGCATTATGGACTGTCAGCTGAGCAGGGGGGAAGAAGGAACAGGTCTGGGGAGGAAAACTGTGAGTTCAGTGTTGCCATGTTCAAACTGAGATGCCTGAGAGATTCTGAGAGTGAAGACAGTCTCTGTGGGTTTTAGGTGTGGGGGGCCAAGGAAGGGGATGGATGATTCTCCTCCAGGTTCCTTTCTGGCTTAAGTTAAGGTACTTGTGGTTGAAACATGGGAGGAAGGTTTGGACAAGAAGAGCCAGATTATGTTGAGTTAAAAGGACCTAAGGGACACAGAGGAACCCGACCTCAGCATGAATTCTTGTCATTCAGATTCTTGAACTACCTCCGATTCACACTAGCAAAGGACAGATAAGTACTCAGATCCAACAAATGACCAGTAGAACCTACACACACACACACACACACACACACACACACACACACACTTTTACCCATTTTTTATATCTGCCTTGAATACCTCTTGACCACATGTCCTGTGAAGGAGCTAACACAGTGGCGCCCTGGGTGACTCAGTCAGTTAAGCGTCTGCCTTTGGCTCAGGTCATGATCCCAGAGTCCTGGGATCGAGTCCCACATTGGGCCCCCTCCTCATAAGGGAGCCTGTGTCTCCCTCTGTCCCCCTACTCATGGACTCTCTCTCATAAATAAATAAAATCTTAAAAAAAAAAAAAAAGCAGCTCACTCAGTGCAACGCCCTACTTTGTAGTGACACGCCAAGGGCTTGCACATTTAACGGAAATCCCTACGGCAATGCTGAAAACTCCTATGGTGATTCAGTTTAACCATGGTTTTTCATTCCTTTTAACATCAAACTATCAAAATATTTCCACTTACTGTAGTAAAGCAGATGTTTAAAACAAATCCGTGCTGTGGTAAAAAATATATATATTTTTTTTCATGGATCTTATTAGGAAATCTCCTGTCTACTCCCCACCTCACCCTCAAAACATTCTTTCCTTTGTCACCAGAGGGCTTTTTCTGAATGCAGATCTAATGATGTTACTCTCCTGGTCACAACTTTCCAATGGCTCTTTTGTTCTACAGCACTGTCCAATAGCATGGAAGCCAGCATGGTAGCCACCAGCCAGGTGAGGCTGTTGAGCACTTGAAATGTGACAGGGGGGCGCCTGGGGGGCTCAGATGGTTAAGCGTCTGCCTTCGGCTCAGGTCATGGTCCCCGCGTCCTGGGGTTGAGCCCCACATTGCGCTCCTTGCTCGGCAGGGCAGCCTGCTTCTCCCTCTCTCTCTGTCTCTCATGAATAAATAAATAAAATCTTAAAAAAAACCAATATGACAGGAAGTGGATTTTTAATTTTATTTAATTTGAATTAATTTTAATTTAAACAGGTATATGTAAGCTGGTGGTAGCACAGTTCTACAGGATTAGTCATTCGTGGCTGGGCCCCACTGACTGGTGTCCTCATTCCCTGGCACAGTCCCCCACACCTCGTAGGTGCTCCAGATATTGACTCAAATGCCCAATTTCCACCAGAAGTGCTACTAGAACTGTCATATATTCGGCCATGAAAATCACTTTTATGGATTGAGTTGACATTTGTCAGTTTGACATTTGTGGCTTATGAAGCTATTCCAAGGCGACCGTTGCTAGCCTTCCCAGCCCTGCTTTATTTCACTTTTTTTTTTTTTAAAGATTTTATTTACTTATTTGACAGAGAGAGAAATCACAAGTAGGCAGAGAGGCAGGCATAGAGAGAGGGGGAAGCAGGCTCCCTGATGAGCTGAGAGCCCAATTCGGGGCTCGATCCCTGGACCCTGAGATCATGACCTGAGCCAAAGGCTGAGGCTTTAACCCACTGAGCCACCCAGTCGCCCCTTATTTCACTCTTTTTACTCAGCTTCTATACACAGAATTACTCAAATCATTTACAGTTTTCTGTAAATGATTCCCAAGCAGGTTTCTGCACATGCTGCTTCTGCCTTTTATGCCTTCCCACCCCCTTACCCTTTATTCCCTTAGCTTTGTCATCTAATTCTTCCTTCTTAACTTAGCTTCAACTCCTCTAGGAAGCCTTCCTGGATACCCTAAACTAGATTAAGTGTTCTTCCTCTATAATCTTGTTTATATCAATGTATTGTAATTACCTATTTATTCGATGCCTTTTTTGATAGACTATAAGCTCATTAAAGGTGAAGACTCACCAGACTTTATCCAGAAACTTACTTGTTCCTCTAAATCTTGCTGTTGCTTGCCTCTTAATCAGTACTTCCTCTGTTAGGAAAAGGATTTTCTTCTTCAATTACTTCAAGCACATGGCATCTTATAACATTGCCTGCTTAGTCCATTCAGAGCAGGGAGAGAAAGGACGTGAGTTATACTGATGTATCTGGTTCTACTCCAGTCCTTTATCGCTCACTCTGGCCGCCCCTGCCCCTGGTTATCTGTCCCTCTCCTCTCCACTAGTGAGAAACCTGGCTGTTGTCACCCACCAGCCATGGGCGTGTTTGTTTAGCCCTGGTAGCATGGATAGTGGCTTTAAAATAGTTGATTTATTTCTTCAATAGGTTATTGAGATAGAATTCACTCACCATATAATCCATCCACTTTAAGTGTATGATTCAGTGGTTTGGGTATATTCAGAGTCGTGCGACCATTACCGCAGTCAGTTTCAGACCATTTTCATCGCTCCCCAGATTGATGCATTACTATAAGATCACTCCCTGCAGTGTGGAGAATTGACTGTAGTGGGCAAGGGTGGAAGAGGAAAGCAAGCAAGGGCTGTTGGGTGGTCCCAGTGGCACTTGGTGAGTCCTTCCGGATTGGGGGGGTGGGGGGCTGTGAAAGGGGCTGGCTTGAGGGTCCAGTTTCAGAGAACAGCCAGCAGGACTAAGTAACAGCTTGGATGTGGGGCATCAGGAATTGAGAGAAAGCCAGAGGCCTTCCACTTTGAGCTTGATGGTTGG
>JAQQSY010005059.1:0-11905 GCA_028646535.1 Procyon lotor | reverse complement strand
TTTTTTAATGTTGCATATATCATCAGCCCATAATAAAGGCATCATAATATATTTCAGCTTCCAACTCTCTAACTATAAATTTATCAATTTTTTACTATGAATAATGAACTTGTGCACACATTATAATACCTGTCTGCTTATTTCTTTATATAATTTTAAACAGAATCACTGGGGGGTGGGGCTGCAACTTGGTGGCTCAGTCACTTAAGTGTCTGCCTTTGGCTCAGGTCATGATCTCAGGGTTCTGAGATTGGCCCCCACGTTGGGCTCTGTTTGGAGTCTGCTTGTCCCTCCCTGTCCCTCTGCTCCTTCCCCCACGCCCACCTCCGGTTCTTTCTCAAATAAATAAAACCTTTAAAAAAGAACAGAATCACTGGGTCAGAAAGTATAAACCTTTAAAGTTCTTTTTTTTTTTTTAAGAGCAGAGAGAGCACACACACAAGTAGGAGGAGCAGCAGGCAGAGGGATGGGGCGGGGAGAGGCAAGCTTAGGAATCAAGGCTCCTTGATCCCAGGACTCTGGGATCATGACCTGAACCAAAGGCAGAAGCCCGACTGAGCCACCCAAGTCCCCCTACAGTTCTTTTCATAAAAGAATAACTGACCTCCAGGGCGCCTGGGTGGCTCATTGGGTTAAAGCCTCTGTCTTCAGCTCGGGTCATGGTCTCAGGGTCCTGGGATCAAGCCCTGCATCGGGCTCTCTGCTCAGCAGGGAGCCTGCTTCCCCCTCTCTCTCTGCCTACTTGTGATCTCTCTCTGCGTCAAATAAATAAATAAAATCTTAAAAAAAAAAAAAAAGAATAACTGACCTCCAAAACACTGTTCAACTATATGCCCCAATCAATAGAAAAAGAGAGTTCCTGCTTTCCTGCACCCTCAATATCATTATGGAAAATAGCCAAGATGAGACAGGCAATGAGTAGCAATTCCTAAAACTTTTATTTCTATGCTTATTGTTAAGTATGGTACATTTTTACATTTTTATATGCCACCTGAACTCCTTTATGAACTCATTCATTTCCTTCGCCCATTTTTTTTTTACTGGAAGATACACTGGTATGTAAGAATTCTTCATAAATTAGGGATACTAATTTTATAACTGCCCTGTCCAATACAGTAGTCACTATTCACTGAGCCCTGGAAATGTGGCTATTCTGAACTCAAATGTGCTAAGTGTAAAATACACACTGGACTTCGAAGATTTAGTACCAAAAAGATGATGTAAAATATCTCAAAAATTTTTATCTTGATTACATATTTAAATATTTTGAATATACCGGATAAAATAATATTAAAATTAACTATCTGTTTTTACTGTTTCACACATGGCTATCAGAGAACCCAAGATTACATATATGGCTCATGTAATCTTTCTTTTGGACAGTGAAGCTCTACAATACTATTTTCCTTACACCTTTAAACTGAGCTTTCAGTATATAGGCATTTCTCATTTTTAAGTATGCAGATAAACAACAGTTTCCCTTAAGGTTTCCTTCTCTTCTTATTCTTTGTTAATTTATTTCCTCTGTCATACAGGAATTTTAGAAGCATAAATTTTATTTCTTGACAAAGAAAAACATGTTTTTAGATTTTTTACCCCAAAGTTTTTCAAATACCATTTTCTTCTTACATGCATTTGACTTAAACAGTACTCTTTTTCTTTTTCAGTACCCTTTTTCTAATGCTTTTTAAATTTTACCATAATGTCTGCCCTTTTAAAAACTGTTTCAGTTATTATTGGAACTAAATTTTCACAAAGAAGGTTATTTTTAAAACTACTATGTGTTAAGTGTGAAAACACATTTTAATTTTCTGGTGATAAACATTCCAAAGAACTTTGCAAAGTCATTCTGACTGTAGAAATAGGTACTTATTATCTGTGGTTCACAGGCGGATGAGAGAAAGAGTACATAATTTTCAGTATGCTGAGAGGTACAGAGAATAAAATTACAAATCACACAATTTCAAGTCCTTTCTACCAACTTAGAAGGCAGGTTAGCCATTCCATCTAACTTAAGTGTAAAATGCCAAAATTGCTTGGTCAATAGAATCAACTATGCTAGAAAGTTTACTGAGGAATTCTAGAGTATGGTATAATCAGAAGATTCCTTTTGTTCATAAGAGAACCAGCTATATTGCCAATAGAGAAAAAACAATTTTTCTATCCCCACCAAAAAGCCACAGAACATGATGTTAAAATTAACCATTCTGAAATTTTAAAAGCCAGTTTTTACATTTATTGCAAATAAAAGATCCTAATATATTCTAATTTATCTTCACAGCATAGGTGTTACTATAACTTGTTACTTTTAAACAAATGACTCCACTACAAGTTCTAACTTCTGCCAAGCCACAAACATACTACAAATTTTTCAAACATGAATTTTTGGAAAATATATCTGTAAACACTCTATGCTCTAGAATCTCAGGAATTAGACTACGGATGGATTTGGTTCTGTGTTTTTCTCTGTTCTCAAGGGGTCAAACTATTATAGCATGCCAAACTATGGCAAAAACGTAGGTAAGCCTGACTAAAAATTTACAAGTTCAGTGCTATTTTGGAAACTGTAGGACAACTTAAATTTGAGTAAAAAAAGAATGTTTAAGGAGAGGGATAAAAATTCTGGTCAACCATCTTTTTCTGAGTTACAGCTCCATTACACACGTTTTCACCAAAAAGATTGTTCAACAAAACCGAAGAGTTCGTTCTTTTGCTTTATGATCCAAAACTGGGTTCATTCAATGACTGTGGCATGGTCATATCTTCATACTTAAGAATGATTCGTAAATGAGGAGTAGCATCCCCATCCCTCACTCCCTCCTTCCTTTGGGGAAAAGTTGGGAAAACGGGAAAAGGAGCAGGGCAAGAAAATCTGTTGAGCCAAAGGCGCTCAACGAAGAGAAGTCGATGAGATCGAAAGACCCTAGCATTTTGAGGTTTCCGCAATTTCTCATTGCATAGGTAAAAAGGGTTGTCATCGTGGACACCGCGATGCGCACGTAGCACTTTATATGGTACAAAGTGGTTGGCTTCATCTATGCGACACGCCCGGGGAGCTACCTGCAAGTTTCCGTGGGAGTCGTGCTAGGGCCTTAGGCAAAACCAGGGTCTGCGAGAGCTGTCAGAGGTCCCCGCCAGCTGGGCGGGCTGAACTGCAAAGAGACCCGAAAGGAAGGTTCTGGGGTTGGGGAAGGGCAAGCAGCCGAAATGCCCGAAGCGAGGCGCCGAGCCCGGCCTGCTCCTCCAGGCCGGCTGCCGCGGAGTCAGCAGCCGTGGCGGGACACTCACCCTGACGCTCGCTGGAGCCGTGGGCCGCCGCCCTGCAGCGCAGACGGAGCCGGCACACGGAGGACCAGCTACATCTGTGGGCCGCAGTGGCGGCGGCCAAGCCCGGTAACATCCTGGCGGGGCAAAGGCCCCCACTCGGACACCACCTCCTGCCTCCGCGACGCCGCGGGGAACAACTGACTCCATAGACTGGACACCCGCTAACCCTCTCGCCTGCGCCGCCGAAGGCGGCCTCAATGACCCGGAAGTGGTAACATCATTTATCGGCGCCTGTCGGGCGGAAGTGACGGCGGAAGTGACGTCAACGAGGAGCACAAATCCGGAAGTCATTCTTTGGCAGACCCGGACTAGCGGCGTGGGCACGGCGTATCCGCCGCTTTCCTCCCCCTCCCCCCGCATCTGTATCTTTTCAGTTTAGTTGGAAATCATCGCGTAACTTGTTTTCAACGAAACAGCTAGGACACTTTTGGGAGAAGTGACAGGGACTTTTCCGGACTCTGCCTGCTTTCTATTTTCTGAGCTGGAAACTTGGGCGGTGATGTTGGAAATGGGAAGAAAGGTGTAAAGGAAGGATGCTGGCTTTCTTAACCTCCTTCGGAAGCCTTCTTGGATAAATCTAAGCGGCGGCTGACGTACCGAACTCACTACTCCCCGAACCTTGCCACAGTGCGTCGTTCTCCTTTTTGTTAGACACCGTTTTGTAGCCAGTACATGAAGGCAAGTACTCACTTTGGAATCAGTATTGTCTCACTAACCTCTGAACCTCAGATTCTCGTGTGTAACATAGTAAAGTAAGACTTTCATGTGTTAAAGATTTGCCTGAGTAAACGGAGATGTGCAGACTTCGGAAGAGGAGTCGATCTGGTTCTAGGAGTAGAGACCGGAACAACATTCATCGCGGTGTTTACCCCTGACACGCTCGGTCAAGTCTCAGCGCAAACTGGGGAGAGGCTTTCCTTAACTACCCTGGCTGTATGTGGTAGGGCTGCTTATTCTCTACCCAGTTGCCTTGTATATTTTCTTCAAAATGCTTATCACTATTCGAAATTATCTGTGTATTTTTTTTTTAATTTTCTGTCTCTCAGAATCAAAAATAAGCATCAGGATGCTAGAATCTTAGGCTTTGTACATTGCTTTTTTCCAAGGGGGTAAAACAGTAGCTGGCACAACAAATAAATAGAGTGGAATGCATGGTCGTTCGTTTTGAAACAATCCGAGTAGCTCAACTATGTTACTACACAATAGCTATTTCAAAGGGAAAGAAATTAATAAATAATTTATTAATTATTTAATTATAGATTATTTATATAATTAATTATATAAATAATTAATAAATTAGTTCCTGATTTTGAGAGAATCAAGTATTTTATGCTAATTGAGATAACCAGATTAGTGAAGTCATAGTGATGAAATTATCACAAGAATGGTAAAGTTAACTTCTATGACAAATATTTTAAAACGTTAAATGGCCAGGGCACCTCAGTGGTTTAACCGAGTAAGGGTCCCACTTTTTATTTTTTTAAGATTTTCTTGGGGGGTGGTGCCTGGGTGGCTCAGTCGTTGAGCATCTGCCTTCGGCTCAGGTCATGATCCCGAGATCCTGTGATCTCCCTCTCTCTGTGAAATTGATAAATAAAATCTTAAAAAAAAAAAAAAAGAATCCAAAGCAGGTAAGCATTATAGTGAAGGTCAATGGATATTCACATAAAATTAGAGCTAAGCCTTTATGTATTTTATATAATAAAGTTCAATTTCTGTTAAGATTTATAAGGAAGAGATAAGAACGTTCCAGTAATATTCAGATATTTGAGTAATCTTGACGTTATGAATATTTATGGAACTTTTTAAAAGTCCACTTAATTTTTTTTTAAGGGAATCAAGTAAGTGGTAAGATTATTATTTTTAAAGATTTTTGTTTTATTTTTTGTTATTTTTTTCTAAAGATTTTATTTATTTATTTGACAGAGAGATCACAAATAGGCAGAGAGGCAGGCAGAGAGAGAGGGGGAAGCAGGCTTCCTGCTGAGCAGAGAGTCCGATGTGGGGCTCGATTCCCCGAGATCATGACCTGAGCCGAAGGCAGAGGCCTCAACCCATTGAGCCACCCAGGTGCCCCAAGATTTTTGTTTTAGAGAGAAGGGAGAGAGTGCTGTAGGAGAGGAACAGAGGGGGAGGGCTCCCCGTGAGGCTCCATCCAACCATCTGGAGATAATGACCTGAGCTTAAATCAAGAGTGGGATGCTTAGGGGCGCCTGGGTGGCTCTGTAGGTTGGGCCTCTGCCTTTGGCTCAGGTCATGATCCCAGTGTCCTGGGATTGAGCCCCATCTGGCTCCTCTCCCTCTCTCTCTGCCTCTGCCCCTCTGCCCCTACTCTTTTGCTCTCTCACGCCCCCTCGGTCAAAAAAAAAAAAATCTTTAAAAAAAATTTTTTAATTTTTTTTTTTTAAAGATTTTTATTTATTTGACAGAGAGAAACACAGCGAGATAGGGAACACAAGCAGGAATGGTAGCGGAAAAAGCAGGCTTCCCACCTAGCAGGGAGCCCGATGCGGGGCTCTATCCCAGGACCCTGAGACCATGACCCGAGCTGAAGGCAGAGGCTTTAATCCACTGAGCCACCCAGGCACCCCACCTGCTTTGGATTCTTAAAGTAGCCCCTGGTTTCTTAACTTGGATACTGTATTAATTTTGATAAACCTCCAGAAGCCTTGACTTGCCAAATAAATTTGAAGAATACAGCAGATCATTCTGAGTTATCTTGTTCATGCCTCAAAATGCTCTGTCAAATGAGGTCTCCATTGACTTTGATTAAAATATTTCTGCAGCTGCCTTGGTGTTTACACCTATATTGTCATTATATACTTGTCCTGCTGGACAGTCCTCAAAATTTCCCCAAGTGCTGAAAATTGAAGCAGTCAGTTTTAGAGTTCCTTAAGAGAATTTCCTTTGGTCCTAAATTCTTTGAGAAATCCCATCCTTACCAAGAGACTTTGCCTCACTGCTCCACTCAGACATGTTCAGCTGCCTATATGTACTAAATGGATTAGATTCCAATATCATGGAGCTTATTTTCTATCAGATGAGACAGAAAATTTAAAAAGAAACACAAAATTTCAAATAGTGATATTTAGAGGTGCCTGGCTGGCTCAGTCAGTAGAGCAAGTAACTCTCAATCTTGGGGTTCTCAGTTTGAGCCCCATGTTTGGGGTACAGTTTACTTAAAAAATGGGGGCGCCTGGGTGGCTCAGTCATTAAGCATCTGCCTTCGGCTCAGGTCATGAACCCAGTGTCCTGGGATCAAGGCCCACATCGGGCTTCTGGCTCGGTGGGAAGCCTGCTTCTCCCTCTCCCTTTCCCTCTGCTTGTGTTCCCTCTCTCACCGTGCTTCTCTCTGTCAAACAAATAAAATCTTTTTTAAAAAATTATATTATTAGTAATAATATTGATCACTTACTAATTGCCACACTCTCCATGTGCATTATCTTATTCCTAACACCTGAGAAGTTATAGATAAGGAAACTAAGGCAGAGATCTTACTTTTAACCACTACACATTACTTTCCAAGTCAGTGAGTTTTACCCTTTGGATGAAAATACGAGGTCTTTCAAAAGATTTGAATGGCAGCATGGTCTTTTGTTTCCTGAAATGTAGGTCAAGAGAGCATATCCCTAGATTTCTTAATGTACAATCAACATGACACTGAGGATTTCATAAGGATTCATAAGGTTTCATGAGGATTTGTGATATAAATAGATGCCTAAATATAGATAACTGTTAAGTCAGAGATATAGAAATAGAAGTAGGAAAGGAGTGAAGTTTATTTGATTATTAGCGAACACCACAATACCTGCGGAGTTTTCCATGAACTCTGAAGAAGTTCCTACTTCTTTCAGGAATTTGCTCTTGTAATTGAGCTGACTGTTCCTTGGTTTCACCTTGTCTGTTGCTTTGGGAAAATAGTGATTCTGATCATGAGACAAATTTGGCCATTTATTTGGGAAATTGACAGATAGTCCATCATTGCAAGATAAAATGAGCGGTTCTCGGGGCACCTGGGTGGCTCAGTGGGTTAAAGCCTCTGCCTTCAGCTCAGGTCATGATCTCAGGGTCCTGGGATCGAGCCCCACATCAGGCAGCAGGGAGCCTGCTTCCCCCTCTTTCTCTGCCTGCCTCTCTGCCTCCTTGTGATCTCTCTCCACTCTGTCAAATTAATTAATTAATTAATAATAAAAATGAGTGGTTCTCACATGAGGTATACTAAGAACACAAATTTAATTTTGAATGCATATATTTGTGGGCATCATGTTGATTTTTGCATGCAGGATTAGGGGTGGAGGGAGTTTGCTCACCTAAACACTTCCAGAAGAAAACGGCTTACGTGCGGCTAAAAGGGAAACTACTGGCCACAGCCAAGAGTGTCCGTGCCTGCTGTGCGAGCATGGTCGGAAGCAGTGTGGGTCTGCACAGCCCTACTTTGCATGTAGAGGCAAACATCTGCATTAGTAAAGAAAGTGAAATGTGAATTTGACATGATGTCTGACCAGGCTGCTAATCCTCCTCTCTGTTTTCCAGAGCTGTTGAGTGATTTTCCCAAGACCACTCAGCTAAGGATGGGCTAGAACATGGAATCGGGCACAGGTCCTCTGACTCCAAATCTGTATGTGTGTGAGCATGGGGTGCAGGGGGAGAGGCAGAGGTTGCTTGTTCTGATGGGTTTTATCCCATTATTCTGTGAAGTAACCTTTTTTTTTTTTTTTAAGATTTTATTTATTTGACAGAGAGAGATCACAAGTAGGCACAGAGGCAGAAGGGGGGGGGGGAAGCAGGCTCCCTGCTGAGCAAAGAGCCTGATGCGGGGCTTGATCCCAGGGCCCTGAGATCATGACCTGAGCCGAAGGCAGAGGCTTTAACCCACTGAGCCACCCAGACGCCCAGTAATTTGTTTCTTGATCACAATTATTACGTGACATAACTAGTAACTACACTTGCATTCAGTAGGTTCACTCTTTGCCAGTTCCATCCAGGAATAAAAAGAGTGATTTTTCCAATGATGACCATATTCCTAGGGCCTAGCTCTCTTATCCATTTTAGCTTCTCCAATAATAGCCCCTTCTGCAATTCACTTTATTAAGAGGGGGGAAGATTTTTATATGTAAATTTATATCTATGCAGCTTTCACCATGTGCCTCTGGCTCCTTTCCTCAGAGGTTAGTGATCAGGGGATTACAGGCATTACAGTTGGGAAAATCAATTTACCAAATACTCCTGGGGACAGAGGAGACGGCAATGTCTGATAACCTTTATCCTTGAGAAGAATAAGCTGGGGACTGAGAGCAAGTAGATTTGGTACTTTTGAGAAGGGCAGCATTTGTAGAAGAAAGTCAATTTCTTCTGCAAAGCCACAGGTGGGGGCACCAGAAGAAATTCTCGTAGGTTTTCAAAAATTTTACTTTTAATTGAAGTATAATACACAGAAGAAAGCATAAATCTTAAGGGCACACCTCTAAGGATTTTAACTAAGGAACAAAACTATGTTACCAGCGGGGCGCCTGGGTGGCTCAGTCGGTTAAGCAGCTGCCTTCAGCTCAGGTCATGATCCCAGGGTCCTGGGATCGAGTCCCACGTTGGGCTCCTTGCTCAGCAGGGAGCCTGCTTCACCCTCTGCCTCTGCCTGCCTTTCTGCCTACTTGTGTTCTCTCTCTCTCTAATAAATAAATAAAATATTAAAAACAAAACAAAACAAAACTATGTTACCAGTACACAGCATTACCAGCTTCCCGAAGCTTCTCTTCCACTCACTACTCTCCTGCCCCTCAAGGCAACACGAATCCAGCATAGATTGATCTTCCCCGTTTGGGGACTTTATGGGCATGAATTGTACACTGTGTATTCGTTCACAGTACGTATCAAAGAGTCTAGTTTCTTTACCTCAGTATTATGTTTATGGGGTTCATGTGGTTTTCATTCTCACAGCTGTGTAAGATCCCATTGTATGGATATCCTACAGTTCACCCATTTTACTGCTGATTAGCATTTGGTAGTTTCAGTTTGGGGCTATTACCGATTATCATGTATGTGTTTCTGATCGATATATTCCTAGCACTGAAAGTACTGGGTCACAGTATGCAGACTTCCAGCTTTAGCAGTTACTAGCAGTTTTCCAAAGTAGTTGTACAAATATATACTCCCAAGAGCAGTATGTGAAAGTTCTGTTTCCTCATGACCGCACCAACATTTGCTACTATCTTCTTTTTTAGCCTCATGGTAGGTATGGAGTGGCATGGCATTGTAGTTTTAATTTGCATTTCCTTGATGATAAATGAAGCTGGATACCTTTTCAAATATATATTGTCCGTCTGGATATCCTTTGATATTCTAGTATATGTGCTGCCGAAGCGAGCACTGGATATCCTTTGATATTCTATTCAAAACTATTATTGCCCACCTTTCTTTTAGGTTGTCTGTGCTTTGGTTATTGATTTGTATGACTGGTTTGTATGATTATTAATTGATATATATATTCTGGAAACAAGTCCCTTGTTGGATTTATGTATTACAAATATCTTATACTCCGAGTTCTTACCATTTTTTAGTGGTGTCTTTTAAGGAAAGGAAGTTCTTAATGTTATCAAATTGTCCCAACTACCAATATATTTCACTAATTGTTAATATATTTTGTGTTCTATTTTGAAAATTTACACTTTGAAAATTATACTTATTATATTATTTATACTTACGCTATGGTACTTGTAAAGTTTGTAGCATCTTCAAAATGAAGAGAGTGATCTCTCTGTCTTCATTTGTATGTTTGCTTAACCACCAAGCTTCCTGACCTATTCCAGTGCTAGAACTTGGGAGGAAATTCTGAGCACTGGGGGGACATGGTACAGAGAGTAGAGACTATGGATCCTGACAGATCTCAAGTTGGGATCACAGAGAGCAAATGAGATTGAGACCTGTAGACTTGTCACAGAACAGCACAATCTGGACACCAGCTATGTGTGTATCAGGTGAATCTGCTTCCCCACTGCCAGCCAGGAGTCAACTGATGGATACAGCAAAGCTTGCAAAGAACTATCAAAGCATAGGGAGCTATTTGGGATTGAATTTCTCCTCAGTGGGGCCTGTTGGGAATCCTCATGTGTCCTCACTGACAAGTAGCTAGATAAGCCACAATGACCTACAGTAAGGGAATAGCAACTTCACTACACTCATACATTTGAGAGGTCACCTGTTTCCCTTGTTGAGCTCCCAACCCCACCATCAGAAAAGCAAGCACATGGAACAGAAAGAGGTGTGTGTAAAGTGAGTTGGAACCCCAGGTCTTGTCTATTCTACCCTGGGGGGGTGTGAGTGTTTTTAAATTAAATGTGAGATTAATATTTTTTTAAAAAGATTTATTTATTTGAGAGAGAGAGCACAGCAGGGGGCAAAAAGGGGAAGAGAAGGAGAGAAGCAGACTCCCTGCTGAGCACAGAGCCCTTCATGGGGCTCAGTCCATGACCCCCAAATCACGATCTGAGCCAAAACCAAGAGTCAGACACTCCAACGGAGCCAAACCGATGCCCAAGATTCATGTTTTAAATGAAGAGAATTAAATCTCAGGACCTGGAATTAAAGTTTTAAGAACCAGGGAGGCTACTACCCCAGAGCAATGAAGTTTGACCAAGTGTAGAAAATATGAACATTTCATGCTTATGCCTCTTGAGGTTCTCAAACTGGTTACACATCTTTGTCTCCCCTCGTTATCTTTAGACAGGGATCATTTCTTATTCCTCTTTCAAGCCTTGGTGTCTAGCGGACAGTAGCACATGGGACATAAGCTGTATGTGAGTGCGTGCGTGAATGCACGCAAACTGTAAGAACTACGTAACTGTTGTAATTCTCCTTTAGTCCAGAGAGTGATGATTATGTCTGTAAAATCTCTACAACTTGCACTCTACAGAGAGAGCTTTCCATCCACTTTCACCTCTTTTTCTAATCAGTTCTCCTTCCTCCTTAATAAACACATACATAACGCTTCTAGGAGAAAGAAAGATTTCCCCTTAAAATGTTATACAACTTTGAGCTACATTCCTAAGAGGCCCTCTCAGCCTCTACAGTCCTTACCCTCTCTTTTAGGGATCTGCCTGCTCTGTCTCCAGCATTCTACTCCATCTCCGCCCATTTCTCCATAAATAACCTCATAACTCTGCCCCGCTGGCCTTATGTACCAGTTCTATGTCTGAAGCCACTTCCCCACCTCAGCATCACTGTTGGGAATCTGGGCGAGAGGAGTGGGAGGTGATATTTCTTTCCTTCTTGCCTCAAATATCTATACAAGTGAGGATAGGAAGGTAAAAAGACTAACAAGGCCAGAGTCTTGCCCCTTTTTATTCCTAGCCTCTTGTGAGCCTGTCTTCCGCCAGATATTTCAGTAGCGTGGCCATACTTCAGTTCGGCTGCTTTGTTCCCACCTAACACCGCCAACAGTCCTTGTGTTTGGATAAGCAGGGGCAAGTACTTTTGCCCGGCATCAGCCCCCTGTATGTATCAGATTTCTGTGAAATTTTGCACTATTTGCTCTTTCTAAAAATATCCAGACTTTATTTTTTAGCCATAAAAAAAGAGAGAGTTG
>JAQQSY010005058.1:0-11906 GCA_028646535.1 Procyon lotor | reverse complement strand
CTGGCTACGCCTGATCAAAAACGTGACTTGAGCAGGTCCCTTTAATTTTCTTTTATTTTTTAATTAATTATTTACTGCACCATCCTCAAGATCTCAAATATAGTGCATGGTATGTAGGACTTGGAATCAAACATGCTTCCCTCATGGGTGTGCTTACTGTCTCAGTTAGTGTGGTGACAAGACACAGCATAAAGGACTGCGCCTCCACTGACTCTGACTCTGGGTAGAGCCAGCCGAGGGCTCTGCCTTTGTTCCTGATTCACAGACCCGTTACTTATAAACCTCCTGCAAAGGGGTCTTGCTGGTGGAACATTTGACGTCGCTATCATGGAAGATGGTCACTGCAGCTTTCTTTCTTTTTTTTTTTTTAAGATTTTATTTATTTATTTGACAGAGAGGAGAGAGATCACAAGCAGGCAAGGGGGTGGGGGGAAGCGGGCTCCCAGCAGAGCAGAGAACCCAATGCAGGGCTTGATCCCAGGACCCTGAGATCATGACCTGAGCTGAAGGCAGAGGCTGTAACCCACTGAGCCACCCAGGCGCCCCTCACTGCAGCTTTCTGCATAGCGTACATGCTTTGTGTGCATGTGATCTGAGACCAGTCCCTTCTGGCTCTCTGGAATCACATGTACTCTATTTCCGTTAACCTGTTTTATGCTCTTTCCTTCCTTTCACTGTGTGTATTTGTTGTGTTGTGCTGATCTGGTCGGGAGCATTCAAGCATCTCCTCAAAGCAAAACTACCCGAAATGTGTGTAATGATCCTATTTCACGCAAAGCTATACATAAACATAGCTGTGCATGTGTACATATGAGATCTTTGCAAGAACACATAAGCAACTATTACCATCGGCTTCTTTTGAAAAGTAGAGGGGTCAAGGAAAATTTTGAACACACCCCAAAGTCAATACAGGCGTGAACCCCCATGCACCTGTCTCCTGGCTTCGACAATTACCAGTTCGTGATCACTACCCAGCTTTGTGTTAGACCTATTTGAGTTTCTTTTTATCTACCATGAGCATGTATTATTTGGATAATTTAAAATTTTAATTGTCAAGTCAATTCAAACGTTAAAAGAAAATGCAGGAGGTTAGATTTCATTTGTTCCTGTCTTTTTTTCTCTCACCCTTTTAAACTCTGGGCCTCTCAGGGGTAGGTGATCAAGATTCTCTCCCACATCCCTGGTCCCCAAGGACAGATATTGACGGAACATCTGGGAAAGACAACAGCTTTGGTTGACAGCACATCTATGTCAGTGCTGTTGCCCAAATCACAAGGCTCACACTGTCAGCCCTACTGTTTGGCTTGCTGTGTTTTTTAATTAAACTGTTTACTTTGGCTGAGATTTATGACGCTGTTTTTAAATGAGAATATGTGCTTTCTGTTCCCTCTTTGTTCCCTGGGCCCCACAACCTGTGTAGTTCTCTGCAAGCTATTTTTCGCAAAACAATCTCTGCACTTCTTATCAGATGGAGGGTAATTTTGCAGGGATTATTAACACCCTGCGCTCAGTAGTGTTTGTTCTCCTAGGGCTAGAAGAGGAAATTGTCTGATGCAAGCCCAGCAGCTGGTTAGCTGGACAGGAATAGAATATTACAAAATCACCTTGAATCTAAAGCCTGTGAACCAGCTGTCTGAGATGAAGGACGAGAAGGTGGTTTTCGTATTTAAATTCCATAGCCGGTGGTATTGAAAATGCAGCCAAAATAGAAATGGTTATTTTCCCCAGTGGTTCAGCGTGGATCGATTTAGACTATTAGTCAGAAGACCGTGCGGCCCCGTGCCTTCTCAGCGCTGAGTGCATTGTGTGAGCGAATTGATTTTTCACGTCAATGAAAATTTATCCCCTACTATGCGCTAGGTACTAGAATTACACAAATAAATAAACAACTCTCCCTTAGCATCCTGCTCCTCATCTGACTATATATAATACAATGGGATGAATGTTTTACTTGTGGTGCTAAAACATCACGGGAGAAGAGAAGAGAGAAGGTGCTGTAGCTTTCGAAGGCTGGGGGAATGTTCACAGAGGAGGTGGCCCGTAAGCTGAAGAGTAAAGACAATTTTTTGAATTATTGAAGGAAAAAGGAGGGTCTCTGATTGAGCCGAGGCACGGGAGGTGATAGCCTGCACAGGGTATGGGAAAGCGTCCAGTGTGTCCAGACTTGGAGGCGGGCGTGTTTGTGGTTGGGAGGTGAGGAAGGTGAGGAAGTTTGGAAAGCCTCCTTAGAGCCTGAGTAGGTGTGGTTGTTTTGGATTCAGAGGATTGAGGCTTCCTCGGCCACCTGAGGGGATTGGTTTTGGTTATTATTAAGGCGGGCATAATGTGGAAGAAGAACTGGAAACCCCGAGGAACCAAGGCACTCCAGAGACAGGCATTTCTTGGTATCCCTCATTTTGCGACCTCTTTCTCCTCACCTCGAAGCTACGCTGTACCGGCCTCCCCTCTCCCCTCTCATTCCTGGTCGGCCAGTTTCCTCAGCATTTTCTGGTGGTGGGGATTGCTCACCTCTGCTCTAGAAGTCCTTAGAGATAGTCTCAGAGATACAGAGGGTGTATGTGGGACAACCAAGTGGGAAAACCAGGAAGTCCTCTGGACTTGCCTTTCAGCTAGAACAGCCCACATTGCTGTTTTATACATTGACATCGGGTGAGTTCCATTTGAAGAAAGTGTTCCATAGCACTAGTAGAGTTTGAGAAATCCAGCTCTAGTTTAAATCTTGGAGGGAGCCATTCGGCTTGGCTTTCGCTAATGATGTCACTTGGGTTGGGTAAGACTTCGTGCCTCTGGTCTCACTGAACAACCCGTGAGCACGTACTTGCAGGGGCCGCCAGAGGTCAAGGGCTCTTTCAGTCAGGTACCTCCCCACGTGCAAAGAAAACAGGCCCAGGGTTGTGAACCCTGCCTGGGGTAGGTAAGGTGTGGAAGGCAGCTTTAAATCAAAGGGGGTGTTGGACATGGCAGACAATGTGACTGACGCGTCCAGGCAACATGCTTTGTTTAAAAGTGTGGGTGTTAGCCCTTTGCTCAGATTTTGTGGAGTCTTTCTATTCCAGGAGAGGCTTGGCTATTCCAAATGTCTGTTTTTCCATAAGACTTTGAAATATCCCTTACTCTATTCCCTTTTTGGAGATCTCCATGCATATTAGCGTATGAATGAAAACCGGTAAGGGATAAGTTTAGTTCAAGTAAAAGGAAATAATTTTTTGAAAAACACCCATACACACGCAACACAGGTTAGAATTTTGGAAATTGATTATCCTGGAATGGAAAGCATAAATAGTTTTGTAAAAAGACTTATTAAATTCCACGGTCATAGGCGGTTACTAAGTTGTGGGGCGGGGACTCCTAATGGTTAGAAGCCTCCTTACCTTTTTGAAAATGGCATCATTTCTTAGTGTCCTTGGACATTCATTTGTCCAGCAAATATTAAGGGCCAAAGTGCTTGGCAGAAACACTTGGTTATGTGTTGCAGTGGAAAATTCTTATCTTCTTATTGGGATAGTTTTTCGAGGAAGTACAATTTAAAAAAAAATTTTTTTTAAGAATTTCTTTTATTTACTTGAGAGAGAGATGGAGTGGTGGAGAGGCGCAGAAGGAGAGAGAGAGGAGAGAGAGAGGTGAGAGAGAGAGAGAAGCAGACTCCCTGCTGAGCGGAGAGCCCAATGTGGGGCTCGATCCCAGGACACTGAGATCACGACCTGAGCCGAAGGCAGACACTCAACCAACTGAGCCACCCAGGCGCCCCCGAGGATGCATAATCTTAATGGTCATTTTTAGGATTCTGTATTTCTGACTATGAAATTAAAAAAAGATGCTAGCACCATTATTAAAAGTTTTTAACCACAGTCATGTGTCTGAAACGATCAGTATCTCCTGGATCCAGAATTCTTTCCTCTCCATCAGACGACTGCTCCATTTTCTAAACGGGGAAATATACCAGGCCCTGGTGGGGCTGAAAGGAGAGAGTGTAATGCTTCTCCTCTCCGTGCAGGATGGGAATCAGTGGGAATCAGGGATGCTCACGAATTAGCCCCACGCTCAGGTTCATGAAAGGATAGAAACTGAAAGGTTCTATTCTGTAGTATTTGAAGATAAACACTACCTAATAATTTTTTTTTAACGTTGGAAACTTTATAGGAGCTAAAACTCCTCTTTTGGCTCATAACATATTCCTCCTCCACCAAATTATATGGTAGCTTGTTCCATGTTTCAATTTCTAAATAAATTGGTCTTCATTATTTTTGGATTCCTGACAGACATCACGTCTAAGAATTAATGTTTCGCATTCTGCCACGTTGAGCATGTTAAACAAATTACTCAGTGTCATTGTCACTGAATTAATTAGAGGGATGTGAGACTTTAGCACGCCTATGTGAACGTGTTTTTTATTAGGCTTTGTTTATTTTGTATTAATAATTACAACTCTACATTGGCTTTGTGGTTTTAACATTACCTGCATCAGGGAGCCGCCGTGAGGATTGATGTCCGTAAAGCAGTGAACAGTGCCTAGCACATAGGAAGGGCTCAAATGCTCACGTTATCTTTATTAATGAACTTTGTGACTGTGTGATGAAGTAATCACTATAGGTATAATTATCCCCATTTTATCAGGGAGGATTCTGGTGCTCAGAAGTTTGATCGTTTGGAATTACTGGCCGTGTCAGGATGAGAGCCAGGAGTTCCCATTCCTAGTCTTGTGTTCCCGATTGCCCTCGTAACGGACATTTTAGGGTTTAGTATTTCCATATATGAACTTGGAAGGATGCAACATTCAGGCCGTAGACGTTAAGTGAGCGTATGTGAAAGTGCTTAGTCGAATACGAGGCATAGAGTAGGAATGCGGCGAACATGGTTTTTTTTTTTCTCTGCCGTCTGCAGGTATTAGGATTTTCATTTCTGTCTTCTTCTCCCTTGTCCCTGCCAATGTCCCAGCTGAGCATTTCATCTGCAGACCACTCGTGCGTGTCCAGGCTTTAGCACTTATGGGTGGTCTTAGCTCAGGTCGCCATTACAGAGTATCAGAGGCAGAGTGGCTTGAACAACAGAAATTTACTTTCTCACAGCTCTGGGGGCTAGAAATCTGAGTCATGGTGCTGGCAGCGTTGGTTTGTGTCCTAATCTCTGCTCCTCTTAAGGACACAAGTCATATTGGATTAGGGTCACCCTCAAGACCTCATTTTAATTTAATTACCTTTTAAGAGACCCTATCTACAAATACAGTCACACTCTGAAGTACCAGGGGTTAGGCCCTCAGCATAATGAATTGGAGGGGAATACACTTCGGCCTCTAACAGTGGTCTCACCCGGAAGAAAGCTAAGCTTCCGAGCCCCAGCCCAGTGTGCTCCCAACTTATATTCACAACCCCTAGGATATCAAAACCCATTAAATTTCATCAAGTCAACTCTGTTCAAGGGGTACCTGGGTAGCTCAATGGGTTAAAGCCTCTGCCTTCGGCTCAGGTCATGATCTCAGGGTCCTGGGATCAGGCCCCGCATCAGGCTCTCTGCTCAGCAGGGAGCCTGCTTCCCCCTCTCTCTCTGCCTGCCTCTCTGCCTACTTGTGATCTTGCTCTCTGTCAAATAAATAAATAAATAAATAATCTTAAAAAAAAAAGTCAGCTCTGTTCAAAATGAAGGCAAAAGGACAGTCTGGTTCCTTCCTTAGGAAGTAGGAGAAAGGAGATCGGGACCTGTTTTGTGCCTGGCCCTGGGCTGGGTGGCAATGCTGAATAGACATTATGTTGCCCAATCTCAACACGGCCAAGGAAAGGGTGAGCATAACTGCCTTTATTTTACGGAGGAAAAAGTAAGCCTCTTGCTTCGCTCACACAGTTACTGTGTGATTTACTCACATGGCACTCCCCTTTCTCAACGATGTTGAGAATATCAGGTTAGGAGTATAGGACCATGTGGGCGAAGCAGGAAGAAAGCTGACCTTGTGTTTCACCTAATTCAGACACTTGAGAATTAAAAAGTAAATGTAGGCTGATAAAAGAAGGGAAACCAAATGGAAAAAAAAAATAAATTTAAAGGCAGTTTTAAGACACTTCTGGAAAAAAGTCACCGAGTTCTGAAGGTTGTAAGGGAAGGCTCTGTGTCAACCACTTTTCTCCTTGCTAATCCATCAGCCTGTAAATAAATTGTGTTTGTCCCACGGCTTTAATCCCAGCTCTCCCGGATATTTTGCTGATCCCTCCCTGGCTAGAGGCAGCACAAAGTGGCAGTTGGGAAGTCAGACTCTGAAGTGAGATCATCAGGTGCAAATTTAATTTTCGTCGCTTGTTAGCTGTGCAGCAGGCACTTAATCTCTTTGAGGTTCTCTCTGCTGTAAAAAAAAAAAAAAAAAAGAAAGAAAGAAAAGAAAAAAAAGCATAGATGGTAATAACAACTCTTGGTGAGGTTGTTGCGAACATCTACAGAATGTGCTCCGATTAACACCTGGAATTCTGTAAGCCTCACCCAAGGATTAGCTGTTGCCCCTATAGAGAGCAGGACAGGCAAAGGTCGGGATCTTTGTGCTACTTTGGAACGTAGGTCTCTAATCCGCGGAAATACGTAATGGGCAGGTGGTGGACATTCATTCGTATCTGTTACATAAATTCGCGAATGCCGATGTGATAGACCTCTGTGAGGAAGAGGAAGTGCCTGGTTTCAGCAAGTGTTTAAAACTTCAGAACTTTGTTTTTCAGTTGAAGCCATAAGCTCACCGGTGGAAGGCTGAAGAGGGCCTGCCAAGCAGCACGGGAGCTGAGCTCCAGCTTGTCCAGGGTTGTTTTCCCCTCTCACTGACCTGTGTCATCTCTAGACCTGGGGGGAGAATCATTTTCCGGGACCTCTGCGCTCTGACACCGAGCTGCAGGTGTCTGAATGGCCCTCTGATAACGTTTAGAGCCTCCGCTTTATTCCTGAGCTCTGGGATTGGCTTAATGATTTGTGTTGCCGTTAAAATTCCTTGAAGTGATTGCCAAATTTTCTTTCCAGGCTCAGGCTGCATGAAGAAAAGGTGATTAAAGATAGGCGACACCATCTCAAAACCTACCCAAACTGCTTTGTCGCAAAAGAACTGATTGACTGGCTGATTGAGCATAAAGAGGCTTCCGATCGAGAGACAGCAATCAAACTCATGCAGAAGCTAGCCGACCGGGGCATCATTCATCACGGTGAGTGAGGCACCCACAGACAGTCCTGGGAGGAAATCAAGGACCATGTCGTCTCCCATTCTGCATATGAACCCTCCCATTTTAAGAAATAAAACGTGGGCACCTGAGTGGCTCAGTGGATTGGGCCTCTGCCTTGGGCTCGGGTCACTATCTCAGGGTCCTGGGATCAAGCCCTGCATCGGGCTCTCTGCTCAGCAGGGAGTCTGCTTCCCCCTCCCCCTGCCTGCCTCTCTGCCCACTTGTTATCTCCCTCTCTCTCTCTCTGTCAAATAAATAAATAAATAATCAATCAATCAATCTTATGAAAAACAAATAAAAAGAAATAACATGCTGGGTTTCCTGTGCGTCTCTCCCCAGTGACATTCCCCTCCTTCTTCCAAGAGATGTTTGGGTTTATTTCCATTTGCTTCCTCCTACCTTTTCCTTGCTGTTTAGGCATCTCTTAGCGTATTGGTTTCGATGCTTTAAATCATTATATAAAATACATATTTATTCTTACACAACTTGATCAACACGCTGTAAGATTCATCCATGTTGATGGCGTAGCTCTTGTTTGCTCATTTCCGCTGCTATGTGTGCCATATGTAATTACGTCATGGTCCGTTTACCCATTCTCCTGCTGATGGACATTTGAGAGGTTTCTGAGTTTTTCTGTTACTCTCAATGTTTCCACAAACACTCCTCCTGGAATTCTCTAACCCTGACCAAAACCTTCCACGTGTTGTTGTTTTGGCTGGGGTGCCCTTTCTCTTCACTTTAGCCCAATTTCTCGCCATTCTTCAGGTCTCTGCCTACCTGCAAGCTCTTCAGAGAAGTGTCCATTCCCTGCAGCTAGGTTACTGGGGTTACTGGTTACTCCTTCTTTGGTCTCCCCCTGCAGTATCCCATCCCCTCTTTTCTTGCCTCCTCGCACTGTATGTTAATTCTGTGTTGACATTTCTCTTTATCTCACTAGATGTCACATTCTTTGAGGCTGATGCCTGCCCCAGTATTTCAAGAAGAATTTGTGGCATGAATGATGCATAGAATGGTGTGACCATTTTATTAGATAATGATGGTAATGATGGTGATAGCTAATATTACTGAGCACTTACTCTAGTCCAGGTACTGTGCTAAACACATGTACAAAATTGTAAAATAGTGTGCTTAAGAACTTATGTAGTAAAACAAGTCTTAATTAGCCTCTCACATCATTTGAGGAATTAAATAAGATGATTTTTTTTCTTATTTGCCTCTCTGTGTACGTTGTTTCAGTGTGTGACGAGCATAAGGAGTTCAAGGACGTCAAACTCTTCTACCGCTTTAGAAAGGATGACGGCACCTTCCCGCTGGACAATGAAGTGAAGGCCTTCATGAGGGGACAGAGGCTGTATGAGAAGTATGTCGCACATGAAATCCCCTACTGTGATCTTAACTTGTGGAGAGAGGCAGGGCTATTTCCGTCGTTTTATCATTCTGCCTTCAGCCTGGCTCTTCCCTGTGAGATGGTTATATAACTGTTCCTTTTAATACGGGAAAACTCGATCACTCATTTTCTTCTCTCTTTGCCAGACATCAAGTCGATTTCGTAAGATTCTTAATAAAGAATTTATTTAAATAGAAAATATTTAATTATTTATTTTTTATCTCTGAGTCAATTTAGCAAAACTCCAGAAATAAAAAAAGGTTGGAGCTTGAGGTTTGCCCTCAAGTAAGGCAGTTGCCTGTTTTCTGTTTTTGAGTTGTGTTGTATGACTTGGAGGTTTAGTCTTGTGAGTGGCTGCAGAAGCAGTGTCAAGTACAGGGAAGTTCAAGTTCGGGTCAAGAGATGAGTAGTGAGAGAACCTCAGATAGCAGGATGGTCTAAGGAATAATCGCTCAGCTCTTTGAAGGGAGGAATGCCCTGTCATCCAGGAGTATCCCATTGCTGGGTCTCAGATCTCTCCAGTGGTCTGTCTCTGAGCTGATCTGCTGTTCCTGGGGCCTCTTTCCCTTCCCCCCTCTCTTGTTTTTGACCAGGGCAGCCATTAGGGAAAGGAGTGCGGGGGCGGGACTCCCCCTCCTTAACTCTGGCTGCCTTTCAAATAGGTTGAAAATAGGCATTTATCACACAAAAGAGCCTACTGTGTGATGGGTGGGTTGGTGCATGGGGAGGTGGGCCTGGAGAGTCAGATTAAGTAACATGATGGTTAAGAGGCAGATAAGTTTGATGTTAGCCCTGTCACCTCACTTCTGTCAACCTCAGTGTCCTCTTTACGACCAAGGAGTGGTGATGGGACGACCTCCTAGGTGTTTAGTGCTGTTGTGGGAATTAAAAGAATAAATGTGTCAAGTTCTTGAACATTTAGCTCAGTCGCTGTGGTACCTTGTCAGACCCCAGCGATGATAGCCATTTCAGATATTAGTCTGGTATCGTCCAACGATTTGATGCCACTTAATGCCACATTTGTGTTACTTCTCCCATCACTTGCTTTCTAAAACTGAAGTGTAGAAAATCCCTCATCTCCCAGATTGACATGAATTTGAATGAAAGGGGCCCATCAGCATATCTGCATATGCATATGCACCATTTGCATATCTGAGTGCATGTGTATGTTTTGTTGCTGTTTTCTTTCTTTTTTCTTTTTATATTTATTTATTCTTATTTAAATTCAGTTGATTAACATATAAAGTCTTACTTGTTTCAAAAGTAGAGGTCAGTGACTCATCAGTCTTATATGACACCCAGCGCTCATTACACCAAGTGCCGTCCTTAGGGCCCGTCCCCCAGTTACCCCATATTCTCACCCCCTCTCCCCTCCTGCAGTCCTCAGTTTGTTTCCCAAGATAAAGAGTCTTCCCTTCTTCCGTTGTTGTTGCTGTTTTCTTTTTCTTTCTTAGCTCCTTTTGGAAAATTTTAGTAGGTGTTAGATGTTTAGATCACCAAGATAGTCCTTTCAAACTATAAGATTCTATATTGTCAAAAACATACATCATCATTTCCATGGACAAATATTGCTGTCTTTTTTCTGTGTGCAGTTGGCTTTCCAGTCATTAGTGGTCAGTATCTTAATTTCCAAGTAAACTTATTTCTCCAAACTGCTTGTGAAATTAGTACTAGGAAAAGTAATTTAATCGGTACTTAACCTTGCATGAACTAGCTGCCTCCTCACAGTCTTGGCCCCCACACTTGGTTGCTGGAACATACTTGGAACAAACTTTGGGGCCTTTAGAATGATGGCTCAGTTTACCTACTTGAACAGTTTTATCTATCATAGATCTATATCTATGGTAAAAAAATTTACCATAGATACACACACACACACACACACACACATATATACACATTTTTTTTTTTAAGATTTTATTTTTATTTATTTGACACAGAGAGAGAGAGAGATCACAAGTAGGCAGAGAGGCAGGCCGAGCAGAGAGCCTGATGCAGGGCTTGATCCCAGGACCCTGAGATCATGACCTGAGCCCAAGGCAGAGGCCTTAACCCACTGAGCCACCCAGGCGCCCCGCCATAGATATATCTTTATCTTTTTCTATATTTATATGTATCATATAAATATATATATTTAATCATTTTTATTGTATTTCCCTGGGTATCTTTTCTATGAATCCCAGCATGCACTATTACTTTTTAAGCTTTGTATACTTTCAAAATTATATGAAGAAAATAGTTTTGTTCATAATTCTTTTCAAGAATTTTATTTATTTTAGTACTGAAGGTTGTTTTCTTTTTCTTTTTCTTTTTTTTTTTTTTGCCAGAACACTAGCTTGGTAAGTGTTGCCAATGTTGGATTCCTCCAACATTAGTGAAAGAAGGGCTTGCAAAATATATGTTCCTTTTTTTTTTTTTTCCCTTTTAAGATAATAATAATAACATTGGTTGGTTAATAACTATGTATTCGGCATCCTGCCTATCTAGTCCATTTGTTTGATCATTGTAACAAACCCTGATTTAAATCAACTGTACCCATTTTATGGATGAGAAAAATGTGGCAAGGAGAGAATCAAGCTCTTACCCAAGGTCACTTCACCAATAAAAACATCTGGGATTTGAACCCAGAAACCCAAAGCCCAAACTTATTGCTACTAGGCTATTGATAAATCTTAGAAGACATTTTTATTATTAAGAAAGTTTTCTTATTATTATTTATGGAGATTAAACTAATGAAATCAATGTTTTCTTCAAAACGTAGTTTATCTTAAAATATAACATGGGGATTATAAATATCCTGGTATGGGATTTTCTGTAAAATTGACTGAAAATATTCCAAGTAGACATTAGAGGTAAGTAAAGTGATTTTTCTTCAAGATGAATCTACCTATAAATTTAGAGACTAAAGAACATAGGGAATATAATTATTGGTATTGTAACAGACAAAGAGAGATAAATCTATATGGCATTATGTAGAATGTGATAAAAACAATTTTATTTGTAAATTAAGCTCCTCAAAGCACTTCTACTAGAGTATTTTATCTGACTTCTCTCAACAGACGAATGATAGAATAGTAAATAATAATGGAAATAATAATATAGTAATTAACAGTATAAAATACAATATAAAATACACGGGACAGGGGCGCCTGGGTGGCTCAGTCGTTAAGCGTCTGCCTTCGGCCCAGGTCAGATCCCAGGGGCCTGGGATCGAGCCCCGCATCGGGCTCTCTGCTCTGCAGGAAGCCTGCTTCTCCCGCTACCATTCCCTCTGCTTGTGTCCCCTCTCTCGCTGTGTTTCTCGCTGTCAAATAAATAAAATCTTTAAAAAAAAAAAA
>JAQQSY010005057.1:0-11907 GCA_028646535.1 Procyon lotor | reverse complement strand
CGATGTGTCTTCATTCTCATTGGTCTCCATGAATTGTTTAAGCTCATCTTTGATTTCCTCGTTGATCTCAGTATTCTTGAGCAGGTTGGTCTTTAGCCTCCAAGTGTTTGAATTCCTTCCAAACTTCTTCTTGTGGTTGAGTTCCAGTTTCAGAGCATTGTGATCTAAGAAAATACAGGGAATCATCTCAATCTTTTTGTATTGGTTGAGTCCTGATTTGTGGCCCAGTATGTGGTCTCTTCTGGAGAAAGTTCCATGTGCACTCGAGAAAAATGAGTATTTTGGTTTTTTAGGGTGGAATATTCTGTATATATCTATGAGGTCCATCTGGTCCAATGTGTCATTCAAAGTTCTTATTTCTTTATTGATTTTCTGTTTAGATGATCTGTCTGTTACTGAGAGTGGTGTATTAAGGTCTCCTGCTATGACTGTATTCCTATCAATGTGACTATTTTGATTAACAGTTGGTTTATGTAGTTGGCTGGCTGCTCCTATATTGGGGGCATAAATGTTTACAATTGTTAGATCTTCTTGGAGGATAGACCCTTTCAGAATGATGTAATGTCCTTTTGTATCTCTGATTACAGACTTTAGCTGAAAATCTAATTTATCTGATAGGAGAATTGCTACCCCAGCTTTCTTTTGAGGCCCATTGGCATGAAAGATGGTTCTCCATCCTTTCACTTTCAGTCTGGATGTATCTTTTGGTTCCAAATGAGTCTCTTGTAGACAGCATATGGACGGGTCCTGCCGTTTTATCCATTCTACAACCCTGTGCCGTTTTATGGAAGCATTTAGGCCATTCACGTTGAGAGTGATTATTGAAAGATAAGTGTTTATTGACATCATGTTGCCTGTGTAGTCCTTGTTTCTATTGATTGTAAATTTCTGTTCTAAGTCACTCATGGTTTCTCTCTACTTTTATAGAACCCACTTTAATATTTCCTGAAGTGCCGGTTTCTTGGTCGCATACTCTTTTAATCCTTGCTGGTCGTGGAAACTCTTTATCTCTCCATCCATTTTGAATGTCAGCCTTGCTGGATAAAGTATTCTTGGCTGCATGTTCTTCTCATTTAGTGCCTTGAATATGTCTTGCCAGCCCTTTGTGGCTTGCCAGGTTTCTGTGGACAGGTCTGATGTTATTTTAATGGGTCTTCCTCCATATGTAAGGGATCTCTTCCCCCTAGCTGCTCTCAGGACCTCTTGTCTAAAATTATAATTTGCAAATTTTACTATGATGTGTCTTGCTGTATTTCTAGACTCATTGATCTTGGCAGGTGTCCTTTCTACCTCTAGGACCCGTACCCTTGTTCCATTCCCCAGACTGGGGAAATTTTCATTCAGATTTGGTCAGCTATATCTTCTAGTCTTCTGTCTTTCTCTACCCCCTCTGGGATTCCAATAATTCTGACGTTGGAACGTTTCATGGTGTCATTTATTTCCCTAAGTCTCTTCTCATGACTCCTGAGCAGTTTGCTCCAGCTGTCTTCCTGCCCTTTCTTCTCTATCATTTTATCCTTTAGATCACTGATTCTATCCTCTGTCTCCGTAACTCTTTAGATTGGATTGGATCTCAGTGATTGGATCTCAGTGAAACTCTTTAGATTAGATTGGATCTCAGTGATAGCACTTCTTACATTGGCTATATTGGTTTTCATTTCTGCCCTTAGAGATTCTATATTTTCATTGATCCTAACCATTACCTGGATAATTGTCAGCCTGAATTCCCTTTCTGACATGCTGTCAATGTCCATGTCTAAGAGTTCTGAGGGAGAGGGCGCAGTCTCTGGGTTCTTCCTCTGTTGGGTGTTCCTTCTCCTAGTAATTTTGATGGGAGGTGGATGAGAGGACGTATAGTTGGATATTTTGCCCACGATCCAGGCAGGGTGCACTCTCTCTTCTGCTAGCTTCTGCTCCCGTAGAGATCCAGAAGTGAAAAGTCTTGTTCCTCCGGCTGATTTCATGGGTGTTCAGCGTGGTCTGGCAGATATCCAGCTCACTTTTGGGGACAGGTTGCAACAGGGTGTCCTACCTCTCCGCCATCTTGCCCCTCCTCAATTCGGGGTCTTTTTTGGTCCTTACAAATTTTAGGATTGTTTGTTCCAGGCCTTTGAAAAAAATCCAGTGGAATTTTGATCCGGATGGCATTGAAAGTATAGATTGCTCTGGGCAGTATAGACATTTTAACAACGTTTATTCTTCTGATCGGTGAGCATGGAATGCTTTTCCACCTTTTTATGTCTTCTTCAATTTCTTTCATGAGCATTCTGTAGTTCTTCGAGTACAGATCTTTTACCTCTTTGTTTAGGTTTATTCTCAGGTAGAGATGATCATGACTTTTATCCTTCATTCTGTTTATGTGATGTATCACATTTATTGATTTGCATATGTTGAAACATCCTTGCATCCCAGGGATAGATCCCACTTCATCATAGTGTATCATTCTTTTAATATGCTGTTGAATTCAATTTGCTAGTATTTTGTTGAGGAATTTTGGTATCTAACTTCATCAGGGATATTGGCCGGTCCTTCTTTTTTCTTTTAATATCCTTATGTGGTTTTGGTATCAGGATAATGTTGGGCTTGTAAATGAGTTTGGAAGTGTTCCCTTCTCTTCAGTTTTTTGGAAGAGTTTGAGAAGATTGGTATTCTATAAATGGTAATTCACCAGTGAGTTTTTGATTTCTGTATGTCTCCTTACTCATCATTGGTCTGTTCAAATTTTCTATTTCTTCATGATTCAGTCTTGGTAGGTTGAGTGTTTATAGGAATTTAACCATTTCTTGTAGATTATCCAATTTGTTGGCATATAATATTCGTCACCCTTTGTTTTTCTGTGGTATCAGTTGTAATAGATCCTCTTCTTATTTTGTAGGTTCCTCTTTCACTTCTGATTTTATTATTGAATTTTCTTTTTTTTTAAAGATTTTTTAAAATTAATTTTTATTTATTTGACAGAGACAGAGAGAGATCACAAGTAGGCAGAGAGGAAGGCAGAGAGAGAGGCGGAAGCAGGCTTGCTGCTGAGCAGAGAGCCCTATGTGGGGCTTGATCCCAGGACCCTGAGATCATGACCTGAGCCAAAGGCAGAGGCTTTAACCCACTGAGCCACCCAGGCGTCCCTATTTTTTTTTTCTTAATGTACCTAAGGGTTTGTCAGTTTTGTTCATCTTTAAAAAAAAAGAAACTTAGTTTTGTTGATCTTTTTAAATAGGTTTTCTGGTCTTTATTTCATTTATAATCTTTATTATTTCTTCTAACTTTAGACTTAGTTCTTTTTCTAGTTCTTTGAGGTATAAATTTAGGTTGAGATTTTTTTTTTTTTCTGATGTAGGGGTTTAATTGCTATAAAATTCCCTCTTAGAATTGTTCTTGCTGCACCCCATAAATATTGCTGTGTTGTGTTTTCATTTAATTGGTCCTAAGCCTTGAGTTTCTATCTTCATTTTTGAAGAAGCAGTCACCTCCTCCAGTCTTTGCTGACTCGCTTCTGACTGGCTTCAGGAGAAAAAGATCTTCACCAGTAGGCCTGGTTGGAGATTTTAAGGGCCTCTAAGACCTTTTCTAAGGATGTGTCTGCTCCATTTTTCTTGTTTTCTCTTGAGGAGACATCCTTAGGGTTGTGTGTCTTCCTTGATCCTGCCAAGCCAGGCTGGCTGCTGAGAGTCCCCCGTTTACTTTTCTTAGGGTGGTACCCTGAAGTATTATGTACCTCCTTCCATGCCAGGAGAATCTTATTGACTGCTGATATCTGTGTGCCATCTGTGGAGGCTCATACATACCATATGCAGAAGAGTGCAGGGTGTTGGCAGTGGGGGGACTCATGAAATGCTGGGACACACACTGGTACTGTAGGGGTGTCCACAGGTGACGTGTCCTTTAGGGTTCATGGATGGGCTATTAGTGGAGACTGCAAGCCGGTTAGTAGGAATTTTGGCTGAGATTGTTGCATTGTTGATTAGGTGCCCCTTTCCCTTTCCCCTGCTGATAGCTGTCCCCAGACTATTCATCCAAGCTCATCACCTTATGTTCTGGGTGGGGCAAGGCACAAGTGGGCCTCTTGGGCTGTGTCCTACAAGATTGAGAAAACTGGGTGCTGACCTCAACTCTCTCTTTTCTTGTGGGAGAGACTGTGAACTGAGGGAATCTCTCTTGGCACTGAGCTGTCTGGGGGAAGGAGTAATGTAGTTAAAGTGAAAACTATTCTTCTTATCCTCTTTAATGCCTTTATTCTTTTTCTTTTTCTTTTGCTCCAACAGGGTACTGGAGCCTTTCAGCTGAATTCCTGGACTCCCACAAAGGTATTTTTGTCTATGAGTGTCTGTTAAAATTAGTGTTTCTATGGGGATTTGAGGGTTGAAATCTGCTATTCTAGCATCTCAGTGGTATTGTATCTTTAATTTTGGTTTTCATGTTTTTCGTTAGGATGATGTGGTTGATTTTTCCGTGTTGATACTGTATCTTAACATTTTTATTGAATTCACTTATTCATCCTGGGAGTATACATATTTTTGCAGATTCCTTGGGATTTTGTATGTATACAATAATGCCATTATTTCTTCCTTCCTCATCTGGATTATTGTTGTTGTTGTTATTATTATTATTATTTTGGTCCTTTTGCATTGGCTGGAACTTCAAGTATAGTGTAAATAAAATTGGTGAGTGTGGATATCTTTTCCATGTTCCTGACCTATAGGGAAAGCGTTCAGTCCTTTAGCATTGATATGATGTTATGTGTCAGTTTTGTAGATCTGCTTTATTTTTTAAAATTTTTCCTTTTTTAAAGATTTTATTTATTTATCTGTCAGAGAAAGAGAGAGAGAACACAAGCAGTGGGAGTGGTAAGTAGAGGGTGTGGCAAGCAGAGGGAGAAGCAGGCTCCCTGCTGAGCAAGTAGACTGATGCAGGGTTCTATCTCAGGACCTGGGGATCATGACCGGAGCCCAAGGCAGACACTTAACCTACTGTGCCACTCAGGCGTCCCTGGATATATCCTTTATTTAGTTTCGGCTGTTCCCCTCTATTTATTCCTAAGTTGCTGAAATTTTTATCATGAATGGATATTGAATTTGCCAAGTGATTTTTCCTGCTTCAGTTGATATGATTATTTGATTTTTCTTCTTTAGCCTATTGATTTGATGAATTATACTGAAAGATCATTGAATGTTGAATTAACCTTGTATACCTGGAAAAAAATGTTACTTGGTTGTGGGTGTATGATTTTTAAAATAGATTATTAGATTTGATTTGCTAGTATTTTGTTGAGGAATTTTAAAGATACTGATCTGTAGACTTCTTTTCTCCACTGTCTTCATCTGTCTTTGATTCAGGGTAAAACTGACCTTATAATGGGTTGGGAAGTGTCCTCTCCTTTTTTATTTTTTGGGAAGCATTGTGTAAACGTTAGTGTTAATTCTTCTTTAAAGTTGGTAGAACTTTGCAGTGAAATGATCTGGGCCCGTAGATTTCTTTTTCAAAGATTTTTAGTTAAAAAATAAATTTTCTCTATTAGGAGTCTCTTATGGTTTGCTTCCCTCTCTCTCTCTCTTTTTTTTCCTCCTCTCCTGGGCTAGATGGGTGATAAACATTAAGGAGGGCACTTGTCTTGTTGAGCACTGGCTGTTGTATGTAAGTGATGAATCACTAAATTCTACTCCTGAAACCAATATAGTGCTACATGTTTGCTAACCAAAATTTAAATAAAAATTTTCATGAAGCACTGGGTGTGGTGCATGAACAATTAATCTTGTAACACTGAAAAAATAAAATAAACGTATTTGGGAAAAAAATAAAAATTCAATTTTAAAAAGAACTATAGAGAGGGGCGCCTGGGTGGCTCAGTCGTTAAGCATCTGCCTTCGGCCCAGGTCATGGTCCCAGGGTCTTGGGATCGAGCCCCGCATCAGGCTCTCTGCTCGGCAGGAAGCCTGCTTCTCCTGCTACCATTCCCTCAGCTTGTGTTCCCTCTCTCGCTGTGTTTCTCTCTGTTAAATAAAAAAAAAAAAAAAAATCTTAAAAAAAAAAACTATAGAGAAATTGGTCAGTTTCTTCTACATTATCAAATTTATGAGCATAAAGTTGTTCATAATATTTCCTTATTATTTGTAGCAATAATAGAATTTATAGTGACATAGTCTTCATTTCATTCCTGATACAGTGATTTGTATCTTGTCAGTTTTTATCTTTGTCAATTTTGCTAGAAATTTATTAATTTTATTGATTGTTTTTGAAGAACCAGTTTTTGATTTCATTGGTTTTTCCCTATTTTTCTCATTTTCCATTTAATTAATTTCTGCTCTAAACTTCGTTATTTTCTTCATTCTATTTGCCCTGGGTAATCTTCCTTTTCCTCTTCTAGTTTCTTGAGATAGAAACTTAGATTCTTGATTTGAGATTTTTTTTTTCGATGCTATAGAAGTCCCTCTCATCTGTTGGTGGATGAATGGATTGAAAATGTGATACACACACACACACACACACACACACACACACACACAGAGGAATGATATTTAGTGTAAAAAAGAAGGAAATCCTATTTGTGACAGCATGGATGAACCTTGAGGGCATTATGCTAAGTGAAATAAGTCGGACAGAGAAAGACAAATACCTTGTGATCTCATGGATATGTGGAATCTGAAAACAAAACAAAACAATAAAACTGAACTCATAGTGGGTGCCTGGGTGGCTCAGTGGGTTAAAGCCTTTGCCTTCAGCTCAGGTCATGATCTCAGGGTCCTGGGATTGAGCCCCGCATCAGTCTCTCTGGTCGACGGGGAGCCTGCTTCCTCCTCTATGTTTGCCTGCCTCTCTGCCTACTTGTGATCTCTTTCTCTCTGTCAAATAAATAAATAAACTCTTTAAAAAACAAAACAAAACAAAACAAAAAAACTGAACTCATAGATACAGAGAACAGATTCGTGGTTGCCAGAGTTGGGGAGTAGGGGATGGGTGAAATGGATGAAGATGGTTAAAAGTGACAAACTTCCAGTTCTAAAATAAATAAGTCTTGGGGAAGTAATGTACAGCATGGTGACTATAGTTTACACTCCTGTATTGTATATTTGAATGTTGCTAAGAGAGTAGACATATGTCAATTATATCTGATTAAAAATATAAAAAATAGCCCCTCTCAGCTGTGCTTTAGTAATATTCCACAAATTTTGATATTTTATATTTTCATTTCCATTCAGTTCTATGTTTTTTAAAAATTTCTTTGATGACTTCCTCTTTGACCCATGGTTTACTTAGAAGTGTGTTGTTTAATTTCAACGGCTTAGAGATTTTTCTGTTCTCTCTGTTATTGACTTTCAGTTTGATCTTGTTATGGTCAGAGAACATAATCCATGTGATTTCGATTCTTTTACTTTGACAGAGGTGTGGCCCTAATTTATTTAATTTAATCTGGCTTTATTTTCTTCCTCTACTCAAGCTTATAATATTCCTTGGTCTTGATGAATTTAACCTTATTCAGGGAATATGTCATATTCTTTAATGACTCTCTTGTACATTTTTCTTCCTTTGTCTGATATTTATCTTGAATGTCTTCCAGGTTTACCTTCATAGACATGCCAGAAATAGTGGGTTTTTTTTTTTAAGATTTTGTTTGTTTGTTTGTTTATTTATTTATTTGAGAGAGGGAGAGAGCACCCAAGCAGGGAGAGGAGCAGAGGGAGAGGTTCAAGCTGACTTTGCATTGAGCTTGGAGCTGTACTTGGGACTCTATCTCATGACCCATGAGATCATGCCCAAAGTTGAAATCAAGAAGTGGCTGCTTAACCAACTGAGCCACCCAGGAGCTCTCAGAAATGTTATATTAACTATCTGGGTATCTCTTAGCCCAGTCACATTAACATATAAAATTGAACATCATACCTTTTTTTTTTTTAAGATTTATTTACTTATTTGAGAGAGAGAGAGAGAGCACTAGTGGGAGGGGCAAAGGGAAGGAAAGAGAATCCCAGGCAGACTCCTCACTGAGTGTGGAGCCAAACATGGGGCTCTGTCTCAGGACCCCAAGGTCTTGACCTGAGCCAAAACAGAGTCGGGTGCTTAACTGACTGAGCCACTCCAGTACCCCTAAACATCACACTCTTTGATAATTTTTCCACATTATTTTAGAAAGGTGCATTTTAGGTTTTTTAGGGAATGCTTAGAAATATACAACATTTTAAGGTGAAATTAGAGCTGCCATAATTTCAACAAAAGAAAGAACAATCATTACTAATTTATTGTGTTTTATCTCTCCTATTTTTTCTTATGTAAACCAATAAATTCCAGTGATTTAAGAATTGGTATTTGAATGTGGTAATGTTGCTATTATGTGGCAGTTAATTAAAAAAAATTAATGGCACTACCACAAGTTCCATTTTCCTTAAATAATAAAGTCCTCCAAAATGTAGTATATTTTATAACTTTCATCCTTAATATTTTTCATGTTTGTGATCCAGGGAACATTTTCTAGTTTCCACAATAAATAATGATATTAAGTAAGTAAAGTACCTATTTTGATAGCATTGTTTTATTTTATTTTAAAGATTTTATCTATTTGAGGGGGGGAGAGAGAGAGAGAGAGAGAGAGAGAGACAGACTGTGTACACAAGCAGGGGAAGAGGGAGAAGCAGGCTCAGGCCATGATCCTAGTCGTACTGCATTCTGTTCAGGGAGCCTGATGCAATGTGGGACTCCAACCCAGGACTCTGGGATCATGGCCTGCGCAGAAGGCAGATACTTAACCAATTGAGTGATGGAAGCAACTCAATATGAACAAGTTAGTAGTCAATATTACTATGCTATCACACATTCTTTGGCTTAACAAATGGTTTACCACACACTAAAGAGAACTTTAAAAAAGCCCGGATTAACACTAACATTCATTTGAATATACATATGCTTCTAAAATAATAAACTTCAAAATTTTTATAATGCAACTCAGGTACTCTTGTAGAAAAATTAGAATGTAGGAATAAGCAAAAAAGAAAAATAGCACTCTCAATATCACCTTTTAAAAAACTTACTCATTGTTAATATTTGGTATGCATATATGTCAGCTACATATATATGTGTGTAGGCCAAACAATACACTTTGGTTTTTTTCCAAGCATTTATCCTAACATATATGTGTAATTGTATACATGTCTGAAATGATAAATATTAGACATCTGACTCAATATATTAGATATCTACTCAAAAAGTTTTGCTGAGGTTTATTTCATGGCTCAGGATAAGGTCAATCTTAATAAAAGTCCAGGGTGCTTAGAAAAAAAATGTATGTTCTATTGTTGTTGAGTGGAGTGTTCTATATATTTATCAGATCCTGTTGGCGGATTGTGTTGGTCAGTTTCCTTTCTCCTTGTTGATATTCTGTCTAGTAGTTCTAATAGTTGCTGAGATAGAACTTTAACACTGAGAGCGCTGTTGAAGTTCTAAATTATAATGGTGAGTTCTTTATTTTTCTGTTCAGTTCTTTCTGTTTTTGCTTCATGTATTTTGAGGGTCTGTTGTTTGGTGTGTAAATATTTAGGATCAATTTAGCTTCCTGGTGAATTGATCCTTTTATCACTAATGTGTCTCTCTCCTACTATTAATTTTCTTTGCTTTGAAGTTCACTTTATCTGATATTAATATAGCTACTCCTACTTTTTTTCGATGTTTACATGATATGTATTTTTCTATCTTTTTATTTTCAGCATGTAGTTGAGTTGTGTGTGTGTTTTTTTAATTCAGTCTCTTTTTTAATTGGTATGTTGAAACCATTTATAGTTAAGGCGATATTAATATGTTAAGGGCTTAAGTCTGCCATCTTACTGTTTTCTGTTTGTTTCTTCTAGGTCTCTTTCTTCTGTTTCTATTTCCTTGTCTTTCTGTGGGTTATTTGGACATTTTTGGGATTCCTTCTTGATTTATTTATAGGGTTTTGAGTGTGTAGTATTGTACAGTTTTCTCTGTGGTTGTTTCATTAAAATGTATATATATGACTCATAGTCCTCTGGTATCAACTTTTTACCACTTTTAGTAAAGTGTGAAAAATAATTCAACTTAGATGTCCCTTTGCTCTTCCCACTTTTAAATATCATTATCTTGACTATCAGCTGGTATTATATTTTGTTTTAACCATGGTATGTGAAATGAAAAACTCATGAGAAGAATTTATCCACATTTTTGCTCCTTTTTCATTGTTTGTTGTTTCTGTTGCTTCAAAAAATCCTTCTTTTGACAAATACGGACACATATGAAACTCACGTTTCCATATGTAGAATATTTTCATCAAAGAAACTCCCTCTGCTTCCTCCCACCCAAGAGGCAATCATTCTGATTTATGTCACCACAGATTAGTTGTTGTCTATTGTAGAACCCCTTGCTTCTTTCACTTATCATAATGATCTTGAGTTTAATTTGTGTTGATGCATGTTTTAGTAGTTTGTTCACTTAATTGCTGAACAGATTCCATTATGTAAATATATCACAATTTGTTTATCCATTCTTCTGTTGATGGGCATTTGGGTTGTTTCTAGTTTTTGGCTATTATGAATAAAGCTGCTATGAACATTTGTGTACAAGGCTTTTGTGGGCTTATGATTTATTTCTCTTGGGTAAATACCTGAAAGTAGGATTGCTGGGTTGACGTCATTTTCTTTTTTTCTTACTGGGTTCCTAGCACCTTTTTGCTCCAAAAGTTACAAGATGAGTTGGGAAGAATTACTCTCCTCCCAACTTTAAATAAGTGCTCACACAAAATAATTATAGTGGTATAAACATTTTAGTCAATCTTTAATTTATTATTTCTTTTTTCTTGAACTTACCTTAAGTGATTGATTTTATAGGGTTGCTTCAAAATTATCTCTTTAGCTCTCTTAGTCAGGGTTTCTGGACTGAGTTTGAACACTTTGACATGCTCACCTGGGGCTTTTTTTTTTTTTACTTTTTTTAATTAACATATAATGCATTATTTTCCCCAGGGCACATGTCTGTGAATCATCAGTCTCACACATTTCATAGCACTTACCATAGCACATACCCTCCCCAATGTCCATAACCCAGCCACCCTATCCCTACCTCCCCTACCCACCCTCAGTTTGTTTCGTGAATTTAGGAGTCTCTTATGGTTTGTCTCTTTCCTGATCCCATCTTGTTTCTTTCCCTCACACACTCCCCATGACCCCCCGCCCTGCCTCTCAAATTCTTCATATCAGAGAGATCATATGATAGTTGTCTTTCTCTGATTGAGTTATTTCGCTTAGCATAATACCCTCTAGTTCCATCCACATTGTTGCAAATGGCAAGATTTCTTTTCTCTTAATGGCTGCAAAGTATTCCATTGTGTGTATATATATATATATATACACACACACCACATCTTCTTTATCCATTCATCTGTTGATGGACATCTAGGTTCTTTCCATAGTTTGGCTATTGTGGACATTGCTGCTATAAACATTCAGGTGCATGTGCCCCTTGGGATCACTACATTTGTATCTTTAGTGTAAATACCCAGTAGTGCGATTGCTGGGTCATAGGGTAGCTCTATTTTCAACTTTCTGAGGAACCTCCATACTGTTTTCCAGAGTGGTTGTACCAGCTTGCATTCCCACCAGCAGTGTAGGAGGGTTTCCCTTTCTCTGCATCCTCGCCAACATCTATCATTTCCTGACTTGCTAATTTTAGCCATTCTGACTGGTGTGAGCTGGTATCTCACTGTGTTTTTGATTTGTATTTCTCTGATTCCAAGTGATGTTGAGCACTTTTTCATGTGTCTGTTGGCCATTTGGATGTCCTCTTTGCAGAAATGTCTGTTCATATCTTTTGCCCATTTCTTGATCGGATTATTTGTTCTTTGGGTGTTGAGTTTGAGAAGTTCTTTATAGATTTTGGATACTAGCCCTTTATCTGATCTGTCATTTGTGAATATCT
>JAQQSY010005056.1:0-11907 GCA_028646535.1 Procyon lotor | reverse complement strand
GTTTGCAGCTCCAATTTTATGATAGAAGCCAAAAAAAATATGCTTCAATTACCACTGTTTTTATTTTTGTTCTACAGGAGTTTGATAAAGAAGTTAAAAGTTTTGTGTTTGTCCTGGAAGGCAGCAGCCAGACAAACAAAATTCAGTTACCAAAGGAGAATAAGCAAATCCGTAAGTAAGATTTCCGATATTAAAGTTTAACATTTGATTTTTAAAGTTATACTTTTAGGGCTACCACACAGACATTAGTTTGACTTTTACTGGCATCTGTTAACTTAAAGTGGTAGGCCTGTTTTTAATTTAGAAGTTAACTTTATGCCAGGTTTCATGTATACATAAATGTTACATATATATTGTCATATATATATATTTTTGATTCACTGTTGATTCATAATCTAGAAGTATTTTTTTTTTTAGATTTTATTTATTTATTTAGAGATTGAGAATGAGAGCACACGAGCAAGCAGGGGCAGAGAGAGTGGGGAGAGAAAATCCCAAGCCGACTCTGCACTGAGCGCAGAGTCCCATATGGGACTTGATCCCACAACCCCGGGACCCAATCCCACAGCCCCTGGACCATGACCCAAGTTATCAAGAGCTGGACACTTAACTGACTGAGCCACCCAGGCACCACTAGAAGTATTCTTAAGAAGACTTCAAGATTATATTTGGTAGCCATTGATTATCATAGTAATGGAATTTATTGAGTAATTATTGTGTTCCTTCTGACTTCCCTAGCATTTTACATTTACTAACTCTTTTAATCCGGATAGTAGTTCTTTTGCAATGAACACACTGAGATTGGTTCCTCATCAGGAAATCAGATAATTAAGGGTAAGCTTTGAAATAAACCCAGGACTCCCTAAATTATAGGAAAAATCTGTGAGAAAAAAGTTGTGTGAAATACTGTAGAAGGCATTACTTAGTGACACATCAACTTATATCCTTTAAGAATATTAATATCTAATATATTTAAATACAAATACGTGTTTCAACAAAAACCCAAGAGTAGATATTCAGTTCTTTCTTACTTTGGAAATTAGGATCATCATTTTAAGGCAGAAGGAACGTTGAAAAATCACCTGAATTTACAATCAGAAGCCCAATTATTGGCAGAACTGAGGTTAAGATTCAAGGCTCTATCACCAAATTAGGCTATGAATAAACTGATGGCAATTGAAGATATATAATTTTTCAAAATGATTCATCCAATTTTCATCAATTTTATCCTATGTACTAATTAGATTTCAAGTGATTTATTAAATATAAGCAGCCAGTTATTTCTTATGTTGGTCATTTACTTATTTCTTCTTTTGTTAATTAAGAACATTTATTGAACACCTACTATGTACCCAGTACTATGAAAAGACCTGTTCTTGATGATTTCTCATTTTAATTCAGTTTTCTAAACTTTCACAGGCTTTATCTCCCACTTCAAGCTACTACATACATATTATAGATTTCTTTTTTTTTTTTTTTAGTTTTTTAACTTTTTTTGGTAAGATTTTATTAATTTATTTGTCAGAGAGAGAGAGCACAAGCAGAGGGAGTGGCAGGCAGAGCAGGCAGAGGAAGAAGCAGGCTCCCTGATGAGCATGGAGCCAGTGTGGGATTCAATCCCAGGACCCTGGGATCATGACCTGAGCTGAAGGCAGATACTTAACTGACTGAACCACCCAGGTGCCCCCATATTATAGATTTCTAAGATGTAAACTGAGCTGTAGAAATTATAGATGGCAGATGATTAATTTTTAAATGTTTTGCCAGTGTTTCTAAAATAAGAAACAGAACCTCAAAGAGAAGGGATAATCTTTGTTGAAATCATTTTTATTAATTTACTACCATTTTTTAAAAAATCATGATTTCCTCATAGTTCCTTTTAAATAGTAGAGGTTTTTTTCATTCCCACAAAAATTTGTATACTTATAAATGAGGTGAACTAAGATGAGCCAAAGAAGTATGTCTGAAACTGTAGGTTGTTCTTGTTACAGGAGACATGGTCCATCTGTTTTAAGGATATTGACTTTGTGAGATGGATACATCTGATTTGCAGGAACATGACTTTGTTCTAAGACAGTGTTCTCTTGTGGGCCTATCCTTCTATGCAATGCCCTTAGCATCTATGCACATAATCATGTTACCGATAAAATCAAATCAGTTCTGGTAACCTTTCTCAGTTGGATCTGAGAAAGATTTCTCCTCTAACAAAGGCTCAGTGACTGAAGACAAGCTCCCTTTTCCTACATTTATCTAAGATTTTTTTTAAGCCATAAAACAAGCTTAATGTGTTATAATTGCTTTGTAAAAGGAAAAATGATAGTTTTAATTGGAAGAAACAGAAGAATCTTTTAATGTATTTCTTGTACAGTGCCCTGTAATTAAAAATTAATCTGGCTTTTCAGCAGCGTGTGTGGTACTGTAACAAATGAAACAGTTTATAGAGTCTGCCCTGTATTAATGACTTTAAGATTAATTATATGTAATTTTTGATAACAGAACTTTATAGGTATTTTCACTTGTATAAGATGACCTTCTACGTGAAGTCGTTGTTAAATTAAATGGCATGTCTTGAGTAGAGAATTGGTTTTCCATTAACATTTCTTAATTTAGTTCAATTACCATTATATATTCCTAAATATATATATATTTTAGGAGTAAACATCCACTGTATTTATACAAACTTAACATGAGCTACCCCATATAAATTTCCCACTATATTAAGTACTTAGGAAAAAGGCTTAATGATGAAAGTAACTATATTTAATTTTTCATTTTAAATAAGGCTATTTCTGAATTATATTTGAGCATCTCTAAATGTCAGAGTTTTGTTTGTTTTTTTGCATAACATCTCATCAAGTACAGGAAAGTGTGATATTGAAGATCAGATTGTGCAATTCTCCAGTGCAGGAATCTTGCACCATCCACTCTGTACCCCTAACTTAGTATATCATATTAGTACGTTTGTTAACTTTGCCACATGAAGAAACTTATCACAATTTGGGTTATAATTTCTAATTGTAACCAGTTTGCATTCATAATCAGATTTAAGTAAATGATTAGCCAAGTAAGTAAAGAAATCTGTTCTGCTCTTCCTCCTGGATCATGCTGTAGAGCTGCCTGTGTGAGATGCAGCTGTGTCGCTTGCAAACATCTATCGTTTGGATGGTCCGCCCCAGGACTTAATCTTTTTGAGGCCCTTATTTGGAACCACTGTTTTCTCTGCCAGTGGCATCGGAATCTTATGGTATGCTTCTTGGGATCAGCATCCCTGAAGCCTTTTATTTATGTGAGTTTCAGCTGCTCTGGAGGATGAGGATAAGGTCATCTTATGAGGAAACCCCCCCCCCCCCCCGCCAACCTACTTCCACTCCCACTTTGGTGGTATTCTTAAAATGAATGTCATTATGACTTGCTTTGTTTAAAACCCTTAACGATCTTGACCTCACCACTCTTGATAATGCTCTTCTCGGGGTAACTAGTGATCTCTGTCTTCCTGAATCCAGTGACTTATTCTCAGCCCTCATCTTGCTTGACGTATCAGCAGCAATTGATAAGTTGACACCATCCTCCTTGGTATTTTCTTTACTCATCTTCCAGGATGCCCATAGTCCAAATTTTCTTTCAACTTCACTGGCTTTCCTTTTTAGTTTGCTTTCATGGTTCTTCCTCTCCCCAGCCCAGCTTCATGTTGCAGTGCCTGTAGACCTGACCCTTGACACTCTATCTACTCTAATTACTACTTTGATTACCGTTGCTGGTCTCATGGTTTTAAATACCATCCCTGTCTTACTCCAGCTTGAATTTATTTCCAAATCAGACTTCTCTCTCAAACTCCAGACTTGTATTTTCAATTGCTTAGATGACATTTCTGTTTGGACAGCTTTACCCTACAAATTATTCCTGTTGCTACAGATAGCCACATCTCCGTTGTTAGCAATTGTCTTTTCAGTAGCTCTGACAAAAAACTTCAGTCAGTCCGATTTTTTCTCTCTTCATTCAGTCCATCAGAAGGTCTTGTTGGTTCTATCTTCAGCTTAGACTTTGAGTCTGACTACAACTTTTTGTCTCCTCCAATGCTACCATATCTTATGCTTGGAATATCTCCTGCCTGCATTCATCTTCTCAGTACCCCACCCCCATTTTTTTACTTGCTTCCCTACAGTTTGTTGTTAGTTTCACAGCTAGAACAATACTTGCAAATGTAAGGCTCTCCACTACTGAAAACGTCCCATCTCTGAGTGAAAACCAAAGATCTATAAGACCCTACAGTATCTGGTACCCTCTTAATTCTCTGACCTTATCTCCTGTTACTCTTGCTGTTGTTCACTCTGTTGTGAACATACGGGTCTTCTTGGTGTTTTCAAACGTAGCCTGGTGCTCTATCACCTTTGCACCTGTGCACAAGCTGATAACCCTCAGCCTAGAACTTTCTTTTCCCTAGTAGCTACATGGCTCACCATCTCTTCTATAGGCCTTTGCTACAATGTCATCTTCTCAATGACAGCCCACTCTGCCCACTCTTGATTCTTTTACCTTTCTCTACTTTTTCCATGTACTTGCCACCATTTAACATGCTATTTGTTCCTTAGGGTTTTTTTTTTTAATTGTTTTTCTCAATTAAAGAGTGGGTGGGTAAGCGCCCACAGCGCAGTAATTTAGTCTGTTTTGTTCACCTAGTATAGTACCTGACAAATAGTAGACATTCAGTAAATCTTTGTGGAATACATTAATGAATATATGAGTGGATTTCCATTGATCTTAGGATGACCTATATTCTTCATGGCCTTGAATATATTCCTTTTATATATTTTGAGATATAAAATATATCTCAAATATTTTATTTGCGATAAATAAATCTTTATCGGTCTTCACAGCCCTGAATGTTTGAGATCCTAGCTATTTGCCAGAATTACCTCCTGCTGCTTTTCCCTTTCTATGTCTTCTACCAGTCCTTTATCTCTTTTTTTTTTCCTTTATCTCTTTATAAACGATTCATCCACTCCTCTGTGGCTTTTTTTTATCACATGATGGAGTATTCCCTCTCCCCATGATATTTGTTCCTCTATCTCCCTCACCCACTCAACCCCTGTTCTTTTCTTCCCAGCTGAATTCCATTGTTATTTCTGCCAGAAAACCTTCACTCATCATCCTCTTCCCTCCAGTGACCCAGGATTATACACTTTCATTGCACCCTGACCTTCTTTTGCCTGGAACTAGAATGTCAGTTCCAAGAGAGCAGAGACAGTGTCTGTCTTATTCACTACAGATACATCCACATTGGGTCTGCATGTAGTAGATGCTCAATAAGTCTTTTATTGACTGATAGATCTAATTTAATCCATACAAATAATCCTGTGAGGTATATATCTAATTTGTCAGCTGACTTTTACATATGAAAGGAAAAGAGCCCACAGAAGTCTCCTTATTTGCCCAAGGAATATGGAATTGATCTGGAATAGAGGCATGCCTGTTTCCTGTCTTCTGGGTTGAAGTGAGCGAGGTGCACCTCAGTGTGCTCTTCGTGCCGGGACTATGCTAGGAACCAGGAAGTAGCTTCAGTCACGACTTGGCAGAGCACTTGTAAAGGATGATTGTGTTGTGCTCTCGTTCCAAACTCGTGGCCAATGAAACATACACTTGGGAGATGTCCATGTGGTGTATAGCTGTCACTGGCTGTAATGAAGCAAGTGTAAAACCACTGTTTAAAAACCTGATGGTGTTTTACCAGTTAAATGTGTTCTAAAATATTCAAAGAAAAAAAGGACCTGACCTTTTAAAAATAGAGGTAGTGTATCTCAGCAGAGAACAGATTATAAAGCTGCAGGAACCTGCATATTTCAGTAAAAAGACTAAAATTTTATGAATTTTATATAGTTGATGGGCATTTTTTGACTAATAGTAGTTCACATTCAGCATTTCTTAGTGATTTTCAATATAATGTAGACAGGAAGAGTCAGTTTAAATTTACTAGGCCACTGGAAAAAAATATTACTATAGAGTTTAGCGTTTCTGACACACGGGATCAGTGTATGCCAAATGTTATTAAAATACTTTTTTCTTTGTCAGATCATCACCATATGGTATTGTCATACTTCTTTTACTCTTAGAAGTGAAACCTTTTGGAAATCAGGGCTTCTGTGTCAGAAAGTTGAATTACAAAGCTTTCTTTTTTTGAGGGCAAGTGTCTTTCATATCTAAAAATGTTCATAGGAAAATGCCCTATATGTGTAGCATAGTTCATCGTTTTTAAAGAAAATTGTGCTGATTCAATGAGATTTGCGATACAATTTAAGGACCTTTGTAAAGACTGATTTCATTTATCGAGGTGTCTTCTCAGCTCTGTATACAAAGGCCATTGTGCAATGGAAAAACACCACAGAGCCAATCAATGGAAGATGCAGGAGAGAGGTTAATTAATGATGATTTATTCAAGGTAGCCTCATTTTGGTATCTCACTTTGGTTTTCTAGTCCAGAACTCAGGGTTGCCTCACTGGCTTTTCCCATAAATACGGCAAAATCCAGTTCCTAGAGAGTTTACAAAGGTCAGAGCCTGTTACTCCCTATTTCCATCATATTACTACTGTATGTATGGCTCTCTGGAGCAGTTTGTAAGCTTAGCATTATAAGTAAAAGTTATCCTTGTATGTTTGATTTAAAAAATACTGAGCAGACTTGACCAAATGTGTTTATTTTGTAGAAACTAAATTTCGGGTAAAATGTAGGAACTATTTAAGTTGTTCAGGAATATTGTAAAACAGTTTACCAAAGGAATTATAAATCAGAACATACATGCAGATTATCCAAACATGTGTTGTTAAAAAACACACACAACAAACAAACACACATGTATTGTTACTTTGAAATAGTTAAATTTGTTAAGGCTACTGAATTGGAGTAAACAGAAAATAATATGCATTTTAGACCAGTTGCCTTCTTTTATCCAAGTGTTACCCTATAGTGTTAGATTTGTAGGAGAGGTTCACAGGTAAGTCAGAACATTTCCATTTCCAACAGAAGTCCCACATGAGGAAATAAGTTCCTGAAAGGCATGTTTTAGGAGGAAGTGATTCTAAAACACCCATTAGGAGCATCATAATTGAGAGAGCAAGCAAAAGTTGAAGACCTAAGAGAAAAGGAATTAAGTGAATGGGTTTGAAAATAAAATCAACTGATTTTTGAAACAGTTGTAGACTTTAGCCATCAAAAGTGCTGTAGGGGTTGGGTTTTTTTTTTTTTTTTTAATGATTTTTTTATTTATTTACTTACTTGACAGAGAGAGAGAGGGGAGAGATTACAAGTAGGCAGAGAGGCAGGCGGGGGCGGGGGGGGGGGGGGGGGAAGCAGGCCTCCTGCTGAGCAGAGAGCCTGATGCGGGGCTCCATCCCAGGACCCTAAGATTGTGACCTGAGCCGAAGGCAGAGGCTTTAACCCACTGAGCCACCCAGGCGCCCCTGTAGGGGTTGGTTTTTCTTTAAATATTTTTAATTCAGATGGAGCTCGTGATGGGGAATGAGAGCGATCAGTTTGCAGTTTGTGAGCACTGAATTAATTAAAAGTCTGTTAAATTAACAAAAGGCATTATAAATGAAAATATGTTCCTCCATCCATCTCACTGTGGACACATTTAAAACCATATGAACTAGATATGGCTCATCAAACCTTCAGTTGTAGTTGTCATAATTAGAATTGTTTTTCTTGATCTATTGTTTTTTATTAAGTTGTTTAGTACAGTTAAAACTGTCAGTGGATAAAAATAATTGCCACATGCTTTTATGGCTGCCTTGATGTGAATCTGTAGTTCAATTTTATAGGTTTCTATTGGATGTGTATGTTCTCTTGCAACCTAATAAAAATAGTAAGTAAAAAATTATTTTGTAAAATTTTCATAAAAATTTCACCAAGCCCACAGATGGGACTTTAAAAGGCAACATTTGTTGTTAGAGTTTGATTTGGTTTTCGTCAGCTCTTTTGCTTTCATAATGAAGTTGTAACTCATGGGCAGTGCTATTACAGATCTATATTACTGAAATGCTAGAAGCTTCAGGTTGTTGATGGTGTGTGATTGTGTTGGTTTATACATACATATAAATGGTTTGGACATATGAATGTATATTTTCCCCCTCTCATTCCAGTTGGACTGATCCAGAGGTTTCTTGTACTTCAGATTTACATACCCCTGGGACAAGACTTCTCCACTGAGTTGCTGTAAGATATACAGAACTTCTTTCAATGTTTTATGTGTATTAGACACTTGATCAATTGAAACTGTATAGACAGTCATTAATTACAAGTGGCAGTTTTTGCATTAAAGAGCAGTGACTTATCAAGTTGACATGAAGTAATTAAACTAATTTAATCATATTTCTCAAATGTCATTATAGTCTGACATTTCCCCAGGGGAAGAAGGCAGATTTCATCTGTTTAAGAAAATATCAAAGGATTATGGATTTGACGATAAATAGCCTATAACATGCAGAAACAAATAATCCAAAAGTTTGAGATTTTCGTTCAAGTGAGGGGTAATTTTGTACTCTCTGCTATTGAAAACCATATTTGGATTAAAATTGATCGAAATACCTCATTTTAAAGTTATTTACTTTAGCTTAGAAATAGCGGTTGACATATGAATGGCTTGGAATATATTTGTTTTAAATAGCCTTGCTGTGAACAGATTGTTTAGCAAAAATGAGAATATACGTTAACTCAATTGGGCTGTCTGTTGTCCCAGATGATTATGAGAATGAAAATAACATTTGATTTATACACTCATATAAAATGGAATCTTGCTTAAGATTTCATTAATACAAAAAAAAAGATTTCATTAATACATTTGCACTTTTAATAAAACATTAGATTTAAGGTATGCTATTTTCTCATTTTTTTTTGTAATTAATAGCTATCCAGGGCCTAAGTTTAGTCTTTCATTCTCCCTGCTGGAATAAATGGCTTTTCCTATTAATGAAGTTAATTTTGTACTAGTTGCATTGGTGCAAACTGAGAGGAAGGAAGAGCTTTCTTAAGAAAATGAGAAAAACACAAATTTGAGGTTATTCATTTGTCTTTGTTTATATGCATTAAATTATTAGTGATTTGTGTGTATGTTGGAAAAATATCAATTTAGATAATAACATATAATCTTGTTTTCTGGAGTGATAAAGGACAGATGGAACAATATATACCTTCATTTTATTCAACTTTAAACCATGGTAAACTTCCAGGATTTTCTGTTATCATCTGCCATGATTACCATACGTCTTTAAAACAGTTCTTACAGTATCAGAACCAAAACACTATTTGATGCTCTTATGTATCTTTCCCTAGTTCTGCAGAAAAAACATTTTCAAGACTCTAAAGGCATTCTAAAGATGCAGAGAATACCACATAAAGCTTTATTTCCAATGTAGGCAAAGTGGTTTCCTACCAAATGGAAGGAAGCAAACTGTATTTTATTTTTAAGCTTATTAAGTTCCTTATATAGAAATCTAGTGCAGTGCCTTTTCTTCTGATTTCTACCACCTGTGCTTTGAGATTCTTTGGAAGCTGTGGCAGGGACACTCGTAGTTGGCCTTCTGATCAAAGCTGTGCAGGACGCTTGGCTTAATCTTGGAGCAGACTCTCACTGAGGAGCATTCTTCACCTATGCAAAATCAAGCTTCATTTTTGCCCCCAAATACTTAAGCTTATCACCCTAGCCTAGGGAAGATACTGTTTTAACTAAGTTAGTAATAACTAAAGCTTTAATTATTGAGAAATTTACAGGTATGTTGGGTTTAACTTCGTCTCAGCAAGAGAGCAGCTGCTGTTAAGTAAGCCTGACTATATCTTCATTACCCTATTATTAATGACATCTCGGCCAATTTAAGGATGGGAAAACATTTTCAGGAGTGGTGGGATTATTTATTAGATTTTTAATTCATTTTACTATAATCGTAGATTCTCTTGTTCTCATAACCACATGGACAAGCATTTGGGTTTTTCCAATGGCTTTAGATTTATAGTTTTAGGAAAATAAATGTCATATAGACAGAAGATCAAAATTATTAAATAATATGGGGAAGGCATTCTCTGTCCTGACCTTGTGAATTTAGCAGATTATAAGGAAATATATTGACTCTGCATTTGAATTTGCTGCTATGAGATAATCAAGATATTTTGCCATTTTAGGAAGTAATGACAGAGACCGTATTTTTACAAGAAAGAACATAGAAAAATGAGTATAGACTGTCTTTCTAACTACAGCTTTTTTTTTTCTTAAAAGAAAAGATTTTCTTTCAGCACCCTTAGTGTTTTACGGTGTTTCTAGCAGCATAGCTCCAGGCAATTTTAAATAATACATTTCTCTAACAAGCTTGAAAAGTCCTATAGCAGAAAGATATCTGGCTTCTAAAATTTTCCATTGTCAGAATGGGAGAGGCATTTTGTTTCACAAAGATACGATATCACATCAAGAGGTATTCATAAGTGGAGTCTTGCCAGCTGGATTATGAATGTAATCATCATTTCTTCAGTATCTTCCTGTGTCTCTCACGTCCACTAGATGGTGATACTGCTCAGGGGGAGGTCATGCATCTGTGGCTTCGTGGATACCAGCAGCAGCCCTGCTTGAGGAATCATTCAGTCAGTCCACAAATTACTGAATTCCTGTTCCTGTCAGGCAGTGGGTTAGGGGTGGGAGGTGTGTACACTTTTTCCTACTCCGACTTCTTCCCTCCTGGTCCCAGACTGCCATCACATTGCCCCTCATCTGCTGATGAGCATCCCAGTGGATTTCCCAGATTCTTCTGTCTTTTTTCAATGTATTCTCCGCATTGCAGCTAGCATGATCTTTCTAAGAACCAACTAGAATTCCCGTTGTATCAAGGATAAACTCTCTCCAGTTCTTGCTAGTCCTGTGTGTTCCAGTTAGTCCCCTGTCCTCATCTTATACCTCTCTGTCCTGAGCTCACCATTTGTCAGCCAGATGGGTGCCTTTCTGGCCTTACTGGCCTTACTGGCTTTCTCTTCCTCACACGAGATGAAGAAGTCTTTTCTTAGGGTCCTGTGCACAGGTGGTTTATATCCCCATTTCTTTGCCTTGCTAATTCCTACTCAGTCTTCTCATCTGAGTTTATGTGTCCCTTCTTCAAAAAGGCCTTTTTGGATTTTGCCCCACTAAATGAGTTTCATCTTTTATGCTCTTTTCTAGCACCCTGTTCTTTTTCCTTCTTTATAGCCATACCAATTTATAATTCTGTACATTTGGTTATCTGTCTTTGGGGGTAGATTTTGAGTTCCACGAGGACAGGGATCCATGGGTTCTATTCACGTGATATGCCAGGACCAGGACCTAACAATGCCTGGCGTAAAAGCTCTGAAATGTCGGTGAGGAGGCAGTGGGGACTAATGGACTGAAATGAAGGAACAAGACCCACTCTCTGTCCTCACAAGAGTTTATTCGGAGGGTGAAAGATCGATTAAAAGGCAATTTAAATACATCTTGATTAATGTTACAAAGACATAAGAGCAGAACCTGTAGGTGACGTGGGAAGTATCAGGTAGAAGTAAGAGCGTAATCTTGGACCTGGACAGATCCAGTGTCGAGTCCTGCTTTACCTCTCTGTGACTTTGGGCCTATTACTTAACTCTCCTCACCTGTGGGATGAGAGTAATAGTATCTACTTCATAGGTGTGTCATAAGAAGTAAATGAGAAAATTAACATAAAGTAATAATGGCTCACATTTCTTAATCACTTACTATATACTGAACATTGTCCCAAGCACTTTGTTTTAGCTGAATTAATCCTCAGAACGAACATATATAGTAGTCATAATTATTGCCTCTGTTTTACCATTAAGGAAACTGAAGTCTGGAAAGGTTAAGGAATTTGCCACAGGTTATAGACCTACTAACTCTTAGAGCTAGAATT
>JAQQSY010005055.1:0-11907 GCA_028646535.1 Procyon lotor | reverse complement strand
AGAATCGATTCCATTTACTGTAGCACCAAGAACCATAAGATACCTGGGAATAAACCTAACCAAAGAGTTAAAGGATCTGTACTCGAGGAACTACTAAACACTCACGAAAGAAATTGAAGAAGACACAAAAAGGTGGAAAAGCATTCCATGCTCATGGATCGGAAGAATAAACATGGTTAAAATGTCTATACTGCCCAGAATAATCTATACTTTCAATGCCATCCCGATCAAAATTCCACCAGTTTTTTTCAAAGAGCTGGAACAAACAATCCTGGAATTTGTATGGAACCGGAAAAGACCCCGAATTGCTAGGGAAATGTTGAAAAAGAAAAACAAAGCTGGAGGCATCACATTCCCTGATTTCAAGCTTTACTACAAAGCTGTGATCACCAAGACAGCATGGTACTGGCGCAAAAACAGACACATAGACCCGTGGAACAGAATAGAGAGCCCAGATGTGGACCTGCAACTCTGTGGTCAAATAATCCTTGACAAAACAGGAAAAAATACCCACTGGATAAAAGACAGTCTCTTCAATAAGTGGTGCTGGGAAAATTGGACAGCTCTATGTAGAAGAATGAGACTTGACCACTGTCTTTACACCAGACACAAAGATAAACTCAAAATGGATAATAAAAGACCTCAACGTGAGGCAGGTATCTATCAAAACCCTAGAGAACACAGGGAGTAACCTCTTCAACATCAGCTACAGTAACTTCTTTCAGGACATGTCTCCAAAGGCAAAGGAAACAAAAGCAAAAATGAACTTTTGAGACTTCATCAAGATAAAAAGCTTCTGCACAGTAAAGGAAACAGTCCACAAAACAAACTGGCAACCCACAGAATGAGAGATGATATTCACAAATGATACTACAGACAAAGGGCTGATATCTAAGATCTATAAAGAACTCAAAGTCAATGCTCACAAAACAGATAATCACATCAAAAAATGGGCAGAAGACATGAACAGACACTTCTCCAATGACGACATACAAATGGCTAGCAGACACATGAAAAAATGTTCATCATCTTCCGCCATCAGAGAAATTCAAATCCAAACCACACTGAGATACCACCTTACACCAATTAGAATGGCCAAAATCAACAAGACAGTAAACAACAAATGCTTGAGAGGATGTGGAGAAAGGGGAACCCTCTTCCACTATTGGTGGGAATGCAAGTTGGTGCAGCCACTTTGGAGTACTGTGTGATGATTCCTCAAGAAATTAAAAATAGAGCTACCCTATGACCCTGCCATCGCACTACTGGGTATTTACCCCAAAGAAGCAGATGCAGTACAAAGAAGGGCCACATGTACCCAAATGTTCATAGCAGCAATGGCCACAATCGCCAAACTGTGGAAAGAACCAAGATGACCTTCAACAGATGAAATGGATAAAGAATATATGGTCCATATATACAACAGAATGTTATGCCTCCATCAGAAAGGACCAATATCCAACTTTTGTATCAACATGGATGGGACTGGAAGAGATTATGTGGAGTGAAATAAGTCAAGTGGAGAGAGCCAATTATCTTATGCTCTCACTTATGTGTGGAGCATAAGGAAAAACATGGAGGGCATTGTGAGAAGGAAAGGAAGGGTGAATGGGGGGAAATCAGAGGGGGCGATGAACCATGAGAGACTGTGGACTCTGAGCAACAAACTGAGGGTTTTGGAGGGGTGGGGTGGGGGTCGGGCAAGCTTGGTGGTGGGTATTGAGGAGGGCACGTATTGTATGGAGCACTGGGTGTGGTGCATGAACAATTAATCTTGTAACACTGAGAAAGTAAAATAAATGTATTTGGGGGGAAAAATAAACTATTTCATGCCGCTTTCCCAGAATCCTACTTCATTTTTGCTTATTTACATATTTTTGGCTTTCCATGCAATGCTAAGCTTATGAAATACATATTATTTCTATCTGCCTATGTCCCTCAAGTTTATTAATATTTAACAGTTTGAATTCTATCTAGATATCAATCATACTGACCTATCTCTATTCCTTAGTACCACTAAGATTTATGTGCTCCAAATTTTTATCTTTCCCCCTTTTTTTTTTTTTTTTAAAGATTTTTGTCTATTTGACAGCGAGAGAGGGAACACAAGCAGAGGGAATGGTAGCGGGAGAAGGAGGCCTCCTGCAGAGCAGAGAGCCCGATGCGGGGCTCGATCCCAAGACCCTGGGATCTGACCTGAGCCGAAGGCAGACGCTTCACGACTGAGCCACCCAGGCGCCCCGATCTTTCCCTTTTCTTAAAAGGGAACTTAGATTTATGAAATTTCCAAATGTTAATAAAATGAAAACTGACAAGAACACATCCAAAAATAAAAAGATATATAATTGTTCAATAGTAAGAAAATTTATTCAGAGAATAACTACCTTATGTCAACAAGAGAGCATTCCAAAGATAATCTTCCCATTGTCCTTAGGTTTTCTTGAAGTTCTCGTAAACAGGTAATATTCACGACTAGTTCAACACCCACATCATACAGCAAGACCTATGAAAGCAATAACTTTAAGTCTGTGGAAAGACAATATTTTAAAATATATTTTGCAAACTGAGTAATAAAAATTAGATTAAAAAATTTCAGGATAAAAATACTGAATGCATTCACCTTCACAATTATTATTTTTTAACTCTTCATTTACCTCTACCAATGTGTCTGTAACCATTCTGATGATCTGGCCTCTTCGCCACTGATTTTTATCAGGGATCTTAACAGCACAGTGCATATCGTTTTCCCATTTAATAGGTTCCCATTTTGAGTTTTCATAAGCAGCTACCATCTTTTCCTCTAAACTATATAAAGAAAAAAATTTAACTTTCAAACCTTTTCTTACAACATATAATGCTCTGACCACATGTCTTCTACTGTCCCTCCTTATCTAAACTGGGTACCTTGTTCTTTCTTGAATACCCAAGTATAATTCCAGGGTCTTTGAACTAGCTCTTCCCTCTGCATGAGATTATCTTCCCCCAGGTATCCTCATGGCTTACTCACTTTCCTCAGGATCCATTACAAATGTCACTATCTTCTTGAGGTCTTCCCTGATTATCCAAAATTGCCTTCCTCCGCAAATGATCTTTCTCTACTGTTTTTATCACCATCTGCTACATTATATATGTTATTTGTCTGCTGTCTCTCCCTCTACAAGAATTTAAGCTTCATGACAGCAAAGACATGTAGATATCTTCCCCAACACCTAGAGTACTGGTTGTGCCCAAGTAAGTATTCATGGAATGACTAATTCTAATACAGTGAAAATAACTAGTAGAGATACTACTTGTGCACTTTTAACTAGTTTTAAAATAACTGACTGAAGTAATTTTGCTTTTAAAATCCACATTTATGATTTCTAGATCTTTCAAACAAAATATAGAAACAAGCCCATAGTTAATATGTTTTCCTTATATATTATACCTATTAAGTAAGTTTTCTGTTAATAACCACTGAACATAAATCTTCTCAGGAGATACCACATTACAGATATGTACAGGCAGTTCCTTATTATAAAGTGATTGGAGATTCTCATTAGGTAGAGATTTTATAGACACAGGATTTAAACTGTTTACTTCATTTGAAATAATTTCCTCTGGAGAAGGATCCCATACTTCAATATGCTTTTTGCAATTATCCTTGAGGGTATATCTGGAAAATAACAAACCCATTAGTTAAAAGAACAGTTCGGAAAGTATTTGTTTGTATTTGCTTAGGTCTAACAATGAACAAATTTTAGCTATGAGTCACTGCTTTGCAGTTTTGATATTAATTGCAGTTTTAGCTTCTATTTTAAAAAAGGGTTAAATACTACCAACGTAAGTACAAACTACCCCCCAAAAGCCAAACTTTCTATTTTAAAAACAGTTTAAAATACCAAGTTTGCTTATAATTTCATCATTTCCCATTGATATTTTGTACTCACAAGGAATAGAATTATTCATAATTTTTTTGATAACTTAACTAAAATGTATTAATTCATTTGCCAATAATACATTTTACTATTAAAACATATTAAGGAGAGAATTATTGAATGAAGAGTTTAGAATGTTTAATGAATCAGATTAGTTCAGACTAAAACCACAGATAATTAGAAGTCCTTTATTTCTATAAAGAAAAACTTAATTCCTTTCACAATAAGCTTGAGATTTAGCTAAGCTATGTGACTTAAATACTTTTGTTGCTAAATCTAATGGACACATTTCAGTCCTTATTTGACTTGAATTCTCAGCACTAGCTTCTCTTTCCTTCTTGAAATGCTCTTTGGTTCCTGGTTTTTTTGTTTTTGTTTTTTTTTTCAGTCTTGGGTTCTTGATCTACATTTTTGGACTTTCTTTTTCATAGGTAATAATCCTTATAATTGCATTTTTATCAAGGGAGATTGAGATGAATGATGAAAGTGATTATCTCATTTATTCTAATGGACTTGTTTATGTTTATATGCTGTTAACTCCCAGGTCAAACATCTAACCAGGTCTCTCTTCAGAGATCCATGTATTCATCTCCATTCAAGTAATATTTACCATGTACATACTATGAACCAAGCATAATGCTAGGTGCAGAGATATGGCAGCAGACAAAGTAGGCAGGATTCCTATTCATGATGCTTGTAGTACAGTGACCCTGAGACACATAGTTACATACACGAAAATATATTATATGAACTAGAGTTAAAAAGGAAAGATCTGGCATAAGCCAATGAAATTTAATCTAATCTGGAAGAATGTTTCCCTGATTAACATTTCAACAGAGATTTTAAGAAAGTAAGTAGGAGTTAGCTAGACATTCAAGAAACTGAAAGAAAACATGCGCTTTGATATAGCAAGGCAATATAAGATGGCATTAACTTTGAAGTAGGCAGAAGCCAGATTATTTTGGTGACATTATCTTATAAAGGATGATGAGTACTGTGTATCATATAGTTGAGTCCAACAGAGACTGGTTTGTGGGATTTTTTTTTTCTTCTATTTCCTCAGGTGATCAGAGCAGGCACTGATCAAGGGAAGCTCGTGGTTTGTTTTGAGGACAGGCAACAGATACAATGAAAACAGTGGGTCTAGCTGCAGTGGTCAGAAAATAAGAATCTGGGTTTTGGGCAGTAAGGAGACTGGTTGGGGCTGCCAGAATACCAGAAGCGGTTTTAGTGAAACTTGATTTTAAGCTTCAGTAGGAAACTTGAGAGGGGCAAATCAGTATTTTTTTAAAATTTTCCCAAAAGTAAACATTCTTAACTCCCCAACTAGTAAAGGTCATAGACTCTTTCTACTCCCATTTTTCTTCTGTCACATTTCTTTTCATTTGGGTGTTAGCTACAGCATTTTGAGGAGTTGGGTAAGGGGAAGTTGAAATGGAGAAGCACTAAGCTTCTATTTAGGAATATAGTTTTGTGATGGATAGCCACTTTTCTGTGGAGTTAAGTTATTGCTAGCCATTTTGGTCTAGGAATGGATTCCAGAAATACTCCTACCACCTTAGTGTCACAACATGAAAATACAGGGCCCAACATAAATGTCATAATAAACCACTACAATGAGCATGCTGATGACAAATTGTTTAATGAGTTAAGTGACCAGACCACCCAGTTTAAACCTGTTGTTTTGGCATAATATTCCTTTTACTCTTAAACATGTCCCAATATGGATGAGAATTATGCCCACCTATTAATAAGTGAAATAAATTAATAAACATTGCTAATCCAAACTTTAAGATTCATCATTATACAACAAAATTGACAAGCCTTAAAATATTACATAAGTAATATATATACACACATGAAAGAAATAGGATAGATTTTCCTAAAAGTAACTATAATTTTTAGAAATAGAACATTACTAATGATTGAGCTATGGATCAGAAACAACACTTTTTAAAATTACCAATAAATAAATTTTAATCAACTATACTAGGAAAAAAAGACCTCTCTCAATAGGGAATATCACAAAATCTAGCATTTCAAATGGTGGTTCATATACAGATAAAAAGTGTAATAAGAAAGTATTTTGTGATGACTCTGAGTTTTGTAACGTTTGTAGTATTTGTCAACCTTTGGAAATCTGTTATTTGTTGGGATTTCTTTTTTCAGTCTATGTAAATATTACTTTTGCTTATTTAATTCTATAGTTAAAACTCTGTATTCCTTTTCTTAAAGAAGGCCGCTTCAGGCTCACTCATGAAACCTGGATTTGCCCTTGCTGAGCACAAAAGTACGAGATTCAGAAGTGAGTAAACATGCCTGGCCTTTTCTTACTACTGTGCTGCCTCATCCATTTCCTTAGCTATTGCTGTAACTGCTTCCCACTCTTGATCATGTGGTTCTATTATTATTCAAATAAACAAACCACTATAGTGTGTGACTGACAGTCCTCTGGACACTGCCCAGTTGTTTGCCACTTGAAGATATCTCCCTCTGCTTTAACATGCCAAAGGCACATCAAGCACATCCATTTTCCCCTCAAACCTGCTCCCCACTCTTCTGTTCCTTGTTCTCCAGGAACAGTATCACCAGATATTAGGTGGTTATGGTTATTGGTCTTGAAAGTCAATCCTGACCCCTCCTCTTCTTTACCTACAATCAGTAGCAAGGTCTTGTAATATTCACTTCTATCATGTTTCATAATCTACCCATTTTTCTATCACTAAGTAATTGTAACTTCAATAGCCTACAGTACCCACTTATAGCCTAACACTTTATTTTTAAGACTTGCAGTCAGAGATTTCTAAAACCCACATCTCCTCTCTGTCCTCTGCTTAAAATCAATCAATAGCCCCTCATCCTCCTTCCTGAAGTGATAAAGTTCAAACACACAGAAGTGTTTGAAAAGTCCTTTTATTTTTCAGTGATCAAGGTTCTGTAATTATCTGGTCTCCGCACTTCTCTCCAGCTCGATCTCTCGTCTTACCTGCTACTACTACTGTTTTTTCCTGCCTACCAGCTGTGTGAGTGTACTAATAATACCTAAACACATCATAATTTCCCTGTGTATAGGCTTTCACTCCCAGTTGTACTACAGAATTCAGTTTAGGTGAAATCTCCAGTGGTAAACCCTCCAGCAATCCCATAATACTGTGACTATCCTTAGCAGAGTCCTTATCACACTGAAAAGTGAGCTTGACCATCTCTCCTTCCTACTATATACTCTAAGCTCCTTGAAGGACCATCCTTCCTTATTATTCCTACAAACCATCCTTATTTATCGCTGGGAACACCATTTGTTACAATGTAACAAGTAGGGATATAAATATCTCTTGCTTATATAACCAAACAATAGAAAGGGAAAACTAGCTAATGGGCTTTTTTAAAAACAGCTTTATTGAGGTAGATTTTCTACAAAAAAAGTTCACCCATTTCAAGTATATAGTTCAATGATTCTTAGTTAACTTTACCAAATGGTGTAACCATAAGTCAGTTTTACACATTGCTCCCCAGAACGATCTCTATGTCCATTTATCATGAAACCTTCTCAGCCCTAGCCCCAGGTAACACCTAATAAATATTTGTACTATAAACATGCCTTTTCTGGGGATACCATATAGATGGAATCATACAATATATAATCTCCTGTGTCAGACTTCTTTTATGTAGCTTAAAATTTGAGGCTTATCCATGATGTAGATGTGTGTAATTTGTTCCTTTTTATGGCTAAATAGTATTCCATTATATGAAAAAAATATGTAGTATTTTTTCTACTAACCATTCACTGGATATTTACAGAGTTTCCAGTTTTGGGCTATTCTGAATAATGCTATGAATATTTGCTCTTAAGTCTGTATTTGAACATATGTTGTCATTTCTCGTGGATAGATACCTAGGAGTGGAATTGTTGGGTTGTGTAGTAATTTTATGTGTAACTTTCTGAGAAAATTGCAAACCATTTCCCAAAGAGGCTGTATCATTTACATCTCTGACAGTAATAATGGTTATTCCACATCCTCACCAACATCTGTCATTGTCATACGTATAATAGCTATTCTAGGGGGTGAGAAATGGTATCTCATTGTGGTTTTAATTTGCATTTCCTTAATGATTAATAATGTTAAACATCTTTTCATGTACTTATTAGCCAATTACAGACCTTCTTTGGTAAATGTCTGCCTATATCTTGTGCCCATCTTTCAGGGTATTGAATAATTTGTTTTCTTAAGTTGTAGAAGTTCTATGAATTCCAGATACAAATCCTTTATGGGGCATGTCTGGCAAATATTTTCTCCCACTCTGTTGTCTTCACTTAATAGTATCTTTCAAAGTACACTAGTTTTGAATTTTGGTGAAGATCAACTTACTAATTTTCTTTTATGAACTGTGCTTCTGGTGTCATATCTAAGAAACCTTTGCCCAATCTACAGTCCTAAAGATTTCCTCCTGTTTTCTCCTAGTTTTCTTTTAGTTCTTAAAAGTATAATCCCTTGAATGAGCTTTGTGTATGGTGTGAGATAAGGACTATGTTCATCTTTTCTTGCTGGTAGATACCTAATTGCCATAGCACATTTGTTGAACAAACTACCTTTTTTTTTCTAATGAACTGCCTTTGCGCCTTTGTTTAAAAAGTCAATTAACTATAAATATAAGGATTTATTTCTCAACTCTATTTCTCAATTCTATTTATTAATCTATATGTCTATCTTTATGTTAGTACCACACTGTCTTGGTAGTTGTAGTTTTTTTTAAAGATTTTATTTATTATTTATTTGACACAGAGAGAGATCACAAGTAGGCAGAGAGGCAGGCAGAGAGACAGGGAGAAGCAGGCTCCCTGCTGAGCAGAGAGCCTGATGCGGGGCTCAATCCCAGGACCCTGGGATCGTGACCTGAGCTGAAGGCAGAGGCTTAACCCACTGAGCCACCCACGTGCCCCTGGTAGTTGTAATTTTATATTAAATTCCGAATCTGGGAAGTGGAAGTCTTCCAACTTTGTCTTTGTTTTCAAAATTGTTCTATTTTATGCATTTTGCATTTTCATATGAATTTTGAGATCCCATCAATTTCTGCACAAAGGTCTGCAGGAATTTTCACATAGCTTGAATTGAATCTATACCTAATAGACTTAAAAAAATATTTTAAAAAGTGAGGTGAGATTCATATGAAGGTATTTTAAAGTGAACAATCCAGTAGCATTTAGTACATTCACAGTGTTGCACAACCATCACACCTCTAACTCCAAAACATTTTTATCACTCCGAAATAAAAGCCCCCTAAAGTAGCTGTTAACCATAGTCCTCTCCTCTCAACCCCTATTAACCACCAATCTGTGTCCTGTCTTGGTGGATTTAACAACTTTGGATATTTCATATAAATGGAATCATACAATAGATCATCTTTTGTGTTTGGCTTATTAGCATAAAGTTTTCAAGGTTCATCAATATTATATCAAAATGTAATTATTTTATACTTTAGGGAGGAGGGGAAAAGAAGAGAAAGAATCTTAAACAGGATCCACGCCCAGTGCAAAGCCCAACTCAGGGCTCAGTTTCACAACCCTGAGATCATGACTAAAGCCAAAATCAAGAGTTAGATACCTAACTAAGACTGAGCTATCCAGGCACACCAAAATTTAATTACTTTTTGAAGACTGAATAATATTCCATTGTATGTCTATCTACCACAATTTGTTTATCCAACTGTTGATAGACAAACAGGGTGGTTCCACCTATGAATATATATGTACATATACTGGAGTACCTGTTTTCAATTCTTCTGTGTATATACCCAGGAATGAAATTTCTGGGTCATGCGGTAATTCTATGTTAAAGTTATTAAGGAATCTTCAACCTATTTTCCACAGTGGCTTCACCATTTATATTCCTCACAGCAGTGTACAAAGGTCAAATGTCTCCACATTCTCACCAACATGTTTTCCTCTTTTATTTATTTTTTTTACAACCATCTTGGTGTGTGTGAAGTGGTACATTAATAAACTTTTAAAAAATATTAGTTTTTGGAGGAGAGGGACAAGATAGCGGAGAAGTAGGAGATCCTATTGCAACCTGTCCCAAAAAGTGAGCTGAATATCTACCAGAACACGCTGAACAACCATGAAATCAGCCTGAGGAGTGAGATTTTTTCAAGTTCTGGATCTCCACGGTAGCAAAAGACAGCAGTGGAGAGGTAAAGCAAAGTGAGAACACTTGAACCGATATTGGAGGATAAACAAAAGAGGGAGGGAGCCACCAGAAGCAGTGCAAGGATAGTAATACATCAAAGGAAAGTGCCTGTTGGTTGGGGAGCAGCAATAACTTAGAATCCAGTTAAAAACACTTAAAAAGAGCAAAAGGTTCTGAGGAGTAACTAGTGGAAGGGGTGGTTGCGGGCATGGGCCTAGGCCCAAGCTCCCAGGAAGGACACCACTTGCCTCAAAGAGAGACTAGTGGGGGTGTCCAGTCGTGGTTCCTGAAACTGCAGCTTTCCGCTCCTTATACCATTTTGTGGGCAGGGCAAGCGCGCTCCTGCAAGCGCTTTAAGAGAGTCTGCTGTGGTCCAGGAGCTGGTAGCTTTTTGCTGTGTGCCCCACTCACTGGACGAGTGCAATGCTGACTGAAAAGACATTGGTGGTCTGCAGCAGGGTCTGGGCACTCCCAACTGGCCATGGAGAGAACGTGGGCAACTGGCCTAATCTTGGGCAGGAATCTGACCACACCCTGCGTGGACCTGGAGCCCAGAGAGCATGGGAGCACTCGCGGAGTGGCCGAACTGTGGAGTGCTCACCACAAGTGGCAGGCTGCACTGGGAGCAGAATTTTGCGGAGGGGAGTGTGTGTTCTAGACCACCCAGAGGGGAGCAGACTGAGGCTTCTCTGTGACCTGGAGATCTGGGTACGTACAGGCAGATTCCTTGATCGGACTCTCTGAAAAGGTGAAAAAGCTACAAAAGGCCAAAACTTTCAGAGAGCAAAAGATGAGTAATCAGTTTCCACAGAATGCAGTCCTTTGATTGGGGGGCAGGGTGGTTCAACCCAAGCAAGACTGACTGGAAAACAATAGGACAGGCCCCTCCCCCAGAAGACAAGTAAAAAAAAAACAAAAGGACTATAACCACAGGGTTCCCATAAAATTTTAAATCCCCAACATCAGGGGAAATAAATACATTAAGCACCTGATAATACCCTCAAACGTGTATATTTCATAGATATGTTTTTTTCTCTTTCTTATTCTCTATTTTTTTTATTCACTCGTTTTCACATTTCTTGACTTTTTAAAAAAAATTTTAAAAAAATTTTTTTAAACTACTTATTGGTATAAATAAATACTGGAGGCTTAACACAACGATAAACCCAGGAAGACCTGATAACCTTCCTCTACCATGAGGAGTAATAACCACCCTCCCATCTTATCCTTCTGTCAGTGTTTCTACCTATTTGTTTTTGTTTGGTATTATATAAATCTCACTCCTGGGGTTCATTCTGACTAGGTTCTTTTATGTCTTGTCATTTACTTTTGTCGGTCTATCTGTTTGTTCATATTGGTTTACATACCTTATAAATCTAATTTTGGGGGCCTATTCTGGCTGGGATATCTTCTCTTTCTCTTTTTTCTATCTTTTTTTAATCCTTATTCTTTCTTTTTCGTAGTGGATCTCACTGCTCCTAAACCTTCCAGAGAGCACTCTGCCTGGATCGTGGGTGATATATCCAGCTAAACATCCCTTCATCCACTTCTCATCAAAATGACTAGGAGGAAGAACACCCAATAGAGGAAAAACCCAGAGACTGCGCCCTCTCCCTCAGAACTATTGGACATGGACATAAACAGTATGTCAGAGAAGGAATTCAGGGTGACATTTATCCAGGCAATTGCTAGGATGGAGAAAAACATTAATGACAACATAGCATCTCTAAGGACAGAAATGAGAACCAGTATAGCTGATGTAAGAAATGCTATCAGTGAGATCCAATCCAATCTAAATAGTCTAA
>JAQQSY010005054.1:0-11908 GCA_028646535.1 Procyon lotor | reverse complement strand
AAAATCTTCAAAAAAAAAAAAAAGATTCTCTTTAAAAAAAAAAAAAAAGAAATACAAGCAAACACAGTTACTAAAAGAAAATATGACATTTCAGACAGTAACTACTTTCTGGCCTTTCTGGCCCTATTATAGGGGGCAGTCTTATTTAGATGGACAGGTTGGGGTGAAACTTCTCCACCACAGGCACTGATGCTCCCCACCAGCAATGAGGGAGCCTTGGGGAGCCCCACTCAGGGGAGCCGTGTACAGAAGGCACATGGAGAGGGGTCTCTCCTCAAGGACCTTCCTCTTGTTCTGTTATTGCCAAAGTGAGGAGAACATGATCAGCCTGCCATTCGTTACAACACAGTGGGCGATCTCCTGGTGACATAACGCACACCCTCTGGTTCACAGATACCTCTTTGGGGGGGCGCCTGGGTAGCTCAGTCAGTTAAGCGTCTGACTCTTGATTTTGGCCCAGGTCATGATGTCAGGGTTGTGAGATTGAGCCCCGTGTAGGGCTCCGCGCTCAGAGTGTTGTCTGCTTGAGATTCTCTCCCTACCCCTCCCCCACCCCCAAAAAAAGAAATTCCTCTTTGACTAGAATCACAAATAAATGAATAAAAAATTTCAGGCTTTGCAGCCAATCTGCAAACTGTAATTTTGATTTTGTTTAGCGCTCCCCTGAAATTTTCTCAGTGCCTGCCCTGTTTGTATCAGCCCAGAAGGCAAGAAGGAACGCAGTTCTCCAGCAGTAAGAATCTTAACAAATATTTTATTAATACATACGGTCATGTTCCTGGGACAGAAGAGTCCTCAAAATACTGCCCCATACTGAAAGAGAGTAAAAGTGCTCAAGTCCTTGGTCTTCCGTGTGGCTGAGGGACCCCCACACATCTTCAACAGAAGCAGGCTCGCTGAGCCGCACCTGCCCCCACCCCAGCAAGGAGCCGCGTCCCCCCCGCAGTCAGATGCAGACAGTGGCGCTCACTGCCTTTTGCAAGGATAGGGGCTCCTTATGATTAAACCAGAACGGAGAAAAACTTAGCATCAGCTGGCCAAAAAGGAATTAGACTTTATTTCTCAAAGTCAATCCGCTTCTCTCCAGGAAGGGCTGGGATATCTTCAGGATGAGCATAACGATTCCCACTGCCGGAATATTCGGAATACCTTTCTTGATTTCTCGGAGAGACTCTATAGGTAGAAAAGCTCATTATTAGAGATTAAATTCTTTTATAGAGATGAAGGGTGGGGAAACAGCTTTAAGGCTTGGTCTGTAAATTTCTCCCACAGTGATCTAGATAGGTCTAGGATTGAGAGAAACAAGTTAATTTTATATTATTACTTTATATTGTATGCCTAATACACACCTAAAACCAGGCTAAAAATCAAAACGCCCGCATTCTACAGTTAGACTACTGCTAACACACTCTGAGCCTGTCAAAAATGGCTCATGTCCCCCCTCCCCCTTGTATCTGCATCTGTCCTAATCTCTGTGTGTGACGCGGACACTTGGGACCCAACCACACGTGTTGCACTGGTTTCCATTCGTGATGCTGAACTGGCCCCCGGGCCTTATTTCTCGTGAACAAGGATTCACATTCACGTGACGCCTCACTGCAGTTAACAGTATAATCCAAGACCAAGGGGTAAAACAAAGTTAAATGATTCTTTCAAGTTTAAACTATGACCCTGGCCTTCTCAGCTCCATTTATAGCCAGCAGAGCTAGTAATAGGACTCGCGCTGCCACTGGATCATGCCTATGAAGTGATCTGAGATTCTGAGAAATGGTGTTACAGGGAGACAAAGCAATCCACTAAAAGATAAAAGTTCTCAGAGAGAATCCAAATGCTTGGTTCCCTCTGCCTGTGAGACTCACAATGAAGAGCACAAGGTCTCAGTGAGAATATAAATAATTGTCTAGCAAGATAATCCATAAAGTCACCTCCCGTTTCAGGTATCAGAAGACATTTTCACTGTCTTCTTATCCTCTTTGTGGATGAATGTTTCAATAAAAGGAAAGTCCCAGGGCGGGGGTTGGGGAGAAACTGGGCTCTTACTAATGGTGGAGGGGAACTGAGTGAATTGAGTGACAAGGTTAAAAGAAACTTTAGTTGAAAAAACAACATAAACTTTGTTCTAACATCAAGATCCTTTATCCAGCCTCATTAAGCTCTCAACTTCCCAGTCATAGCGGCTGTCGGAAGGTTAGAGACAAACCACCAAAAGGGATCAAAAAAGTCCTGGAACCCAGGGCCAATTATGGGACCAACTTCTCCCACTACAAAAACAAAACAAAACGAAAAACCATCAAAACAAAAAAAAAACCCCCCACAAAAATCCTGTGGGATTTCTTGTTCGTCAGACAGTGACAGAGGGCAGTCAGTAAGACTCTATTTCAGAAAGATCTGGGCAGAGAATATACGTGCAGACACTTGTCCTCAGATAGCTTTACATGTTTTCAAAAGTTTTTAAATTGGAAAAATGAAGATTTTTCTTTTTCCTGTGGAAAAACTTGGGAAGCCTTCATTTGCGTTGTTTTACTAAGGGTACAAATGTACATTCTTGGGCTTTGAGCGATTCTACGGTTCTCTCCAGCAGAATCCCACAAACCCGGGGGTGCTTCTTGTCAACATCTACTGGCGAGTATTATTTTACTTTGTCTTTGGAGGGGCCGGGGGTCAGAAGTTATCCTATTCATACCACGCTGTAAGGCAAATTTGGGAAGGAGCCAGCAAAAGAAAGAGAAGCCGGTCTCTGTGATTCCTTAATGCCCACCCTCCCATCACCCTTTACACAGAGTAAACACTTGTTTTCTCAGCTGTCACGACAGATTTGCATCTGCCCGCATTTCATAAGCAGCAGCGATCATGACTCCAAAGGCTGAGGCTCAGGGCACAAGCCCGGGGCTGTGGAACAGAGCGTAGTAACATGCCCCCCGTGCAGAATGAAACTGTGATCTGGGGGCTTGGGGGTCGGGGTACCAAGCTCCAGGCAGCTAAGGTACCTGGCCAGGCTCCAAATGCCACTAACAGCAACTGACAGAAAAAGCAGCTGGTCTGCAGCAGGAGGCTGGAGCAGCTGCCTTCCTGGCCGTTTCTGTTCCACTACTCCTTCTCCACTTTGAGCCATTTTTGTTGAGAAGACAAAAGAATTTACCAGCCTTTGAGGGAATGCCAAATGCTAATCAACTGCAGGAAGACTGAATCAGTTCCATGCCACATCTCTAGGACGAAACCTGACTCCGTCTAACTTGACTTCCCACCGCTGAGGGCAGGATGCTAATTATAGAACCGGCCTCCTGTTCCTCATCCCATAGACAGCAAGGGCTGCACACGTGCAGGCAGCGGCTTATCTCACCGTGGAGTCTGTTTCGGCTGGCTCGCCGGACTGCTTATGGGCCAAGAGGATGCTCAGCACGGCCTTCCAGCCGGGCTCTGTGGGGGCAGTGGTGTCGGCCTCCGTTCCGCCATGCTCCTTGGTTTCCTGGCCAAGTGTGACATTCACCCAAGGGCACCAGTCTCTATGCTGAGAGGTGGGGTCAAAGAAGCTTCGGGAAGATGTATCCTGAGAGGAGGAAGAGAAACAGTGCTAAGGAAGGGCAGAAGCCACGTCAATTCAGGAGTCGTCCAGTCCAGAATCTCATGAGGGCCCCCATTTCCAGTTTGACGTTCTCCTTTAAACACTGTCTATGGGGGCGCCTGGGTGGCTCAGTTGTTAAGCATCTGCCTTTGGCTCAGGTCACGATCCCAGGGTCCTGGGATCGAGCCCCGCATTGAGCTCCCTGCTTGGCAGGAAGCCTGCTTCTCCCGCTACCATTCCCTCTGCTTGTGTTCCCTCTCTCGCTGTGTTTCTCTCTGTCAAATAAAAAAATCTTTAAAAAATAAAAATAAAATAAAAAATAAACACTGCCTACGTCATGCCCACTCTCTTTAGAAATACTTTCATTCCCTCCGTGTTAAACCAATAGTACGTGATCAGGTCTATCCCCTGATCTTACTGCCATCCCCACGGGCCTGAAATATTTACTACCTCTCTGGAATCCATTGCAAAGATGTGGCACCCAACTGTAGCTGTCCCATCTTGAAACCTAATTCCCATTATCTCCTTAGAGTCACAGGCCCCAGGAAGGGCTCCCATCCACTTCCCTATGCGACACGGTGAGGGCCCGGTGTGCTGCCTGCTCGCAGGGACTTCTACACACAGGCGGACTCACCGAGCTGCTGGAAGAGCAGAGGCGAGCTCGTTTCGCTCTCCGGAGAGGGCTAGATGGCACCTCCAGGCCAGTGCTGTCTCCGGTTCCCATACTGCGGGTCACGGGCCGGCTCCTGGGGGTGGGGCTGGCAGCCTCTGGCTCAGGACGGTCGACGGGGCTGGAAGAGTCCCAGCTCCGAGTTCGGGAGATGATGGGACCTGGGCTCCTTTCAGCCTGAAGGGAAAAAGAGGTAACAGGAGTACACCGATGACATAAAGGATGATGGTCGGAAGAAATTTTTCTAGAAGCAGGTGAAAGCTAATGCTTTACAGTTTAAACTCTTAAGAAGTTACTTTCTGAACTGTCAACAAAAACTAAACTCTCCAAGAAAATTATAGATTTTTTTTTTTTAAAGATTTTATTTATTTGACACAGAGAGAGAGCTCACAAGCAGGCAGAGAGGCAGAAGCAGGCTCCCCGCTGAGCAGAGAGCCCGATGCGGGGCTCGATCCCAGGAACCTGAGATCATGACCTGAGCCGAAGGCAGAGGCTTTAATCCACTGAGCCACCCAGGCACTCCGAAAATTATAGATTTTTATACGAAATCATGAATTTAGCTTCTGCATTGCAACTGGCTCATAAAAACGTGTGGTGTTCCGATCAATATGGTCAGAAGCGAAGCCTGCCCGCCTCAGGTCCTCTCCAACTTTTCCACCACAGCACTTCTGGCAAGAGTGCTGCTTTTACAAAGGCTACCCAAGGAAGCCAGTCAAGTCCGTACCTGCTCCGAGCCCGGGGAACACGTGGCATCCTGGCTCCGGGTCACCATCCTCCGAGGAGACTCAGGCACAAGAGGGAAGCGCTCCGGCTTCCCCTCGGGGCCTGGGAGGGGGGAGCTGGTCAGGCCCAAGGATGCATCCAGGTCCGTCATGGACGACTCAATCTGCTGGAAGCCCCAGAGCCCCACTTTCCTCATACACTGCGAACAGCTTATCAGGGAGAGCTGCAGGGGTTCCAAAGAAGAACTAGGCAGGAACAGAAAAGAGAGTTTTCTCAAAGGGTAACATTCCCAAGGGACTAAGTGTAATCATTCATGAGAATGCTTTGTCTCGTCAAACAAATCTCTGGAACAGTCCAGTGGACTGGGACTCGTGTCACCTCAGGCCCCCAACTCCATCGTCGCTCACCAAGTTCCTGGAGAGAGATCTAAGGGTCTTGGTGTAACCTCTTTTATAAATTTCTCCTATTCCTTTTGAAGTTTTTTCCTTTTAAATGAAAAATGCTCCTTAATCTATCAAAGAAAGTATAAAGTAAATCTAGATAGGTTCCAACAGCTTTCTTTCTCTCTTTTTGTTAACTATTTTATTTTTAAATAATCTCTACATCCAATAGGGGGCTTGAACTCACAACCCTGAGATAAGTCAGTCAGTGCTCCACCACTGAGCCAGCTGGGTGCCCCCTTTCCAACAGTTTTCTATCTCAGAGGGAGTCTATGCCCAACTGAGCAACTAGGATGGAAACACCAACCTGGGGTCCTGAGGACTCCAGCTGGCATTTCCTTTGGTAGCTTTTATGAATTCAACTGATTTTTCTTCCTTTCTATAAACAGAAAGGAGCTTCCCTGTTTCCAAGAGCACCGAGTCTCAGCTGGGAAATGATAGTAAAAAAAACAACAAACAAAGCTCAGGTGTGTCCAAGAATTCCCGAGTCCAAATTCTGGTTTTGTTAGTGATTCTTACTGTTCCCTCGCCACTCGTCCATGTTTCGTCTGTTTTTCTGATGGGAAACACCACGGGACCTCCCATACTATTAGTGACCGATGTATGCCAGCGTATGCGGTTGTCAGAGCTCACGTGCCCCTGCAAAGTCACTGACTGACCTACAAGCCCAGCCGCACAGAGAGAGGACACAGGCAGTGACGTGGACTTGGATGTCGGAGCCTAATTTGCTTGCTGTTTTCCTCTCATCAGTTCGGTGATCAAGTTCATCTTCAAGCAGGTGCAGGAGAAGACTGATCTTGTCTTCTGTCAAGGACTACAAAGGAACCAAGGTACCAAACTGAAATTTCCAACCACAAAAATCACAAATGAGGATGTTTACCTAGAGGGTACAAGGCAAAAATCATGAAAGAAATCCCAGACATGAAGACAATTCTCTCCATTATGGAAGGCTCAATTCTAGGACAAGGATAAGGTTTCATTTTTTACTTTTTTTAAAAGACTTTATTTCTTTATTTGACAGAGAGAGATCACAAGTAGGCAGAGAGGCGGGCAGAGAGAGAGGGGGAAGCAGGCTCCCCGCTGAGCAGAGAGCCCGACGCGGGGCTCGATCCCAGGACCCTGAGATCATGACCTGAGCTGAAGGCAGCGGCTTTAACCCACTGAGCCACCCAGGCGCCCTGGGATAAGGTTTTAGACAGAAGCTTTCTGAATTGCCCTGCATCTGCTGACTGAGAAAGGTAGCAGTTGTCCTAGAACTACCAAATCTTTTCTTAGTCCCAATTTGTTTTCAATTTACCAATTGCAGATTTTCTCTGAAACTTGTCAACTTCAAAACCCAAGTAATGAAAACAGATTACTATTTATAACTTAACCTGACACTGTATTTACTTCTTGACAGAACAAGAGAGCTTGCCAAGGTCTTATTTTTATTCTAAGAATAATAAAGAACTGACAAGGTGAACAAAAAAGCTGCCTTGGCTAGGGACAAGGGATATTTAAAATACGCACAGAGTTGGGGTGCCTGGGTGGCTAAGTTGGTTGAGTGCCTGACTCTTGGTTTTGGCTTGGAGCACGATCTTGGGGTTGTGAGTTCGAGCCTGGTGTTGGACTCTGTGCTCAGCACGAAGTCTGCTTAGGACTCTCTCTCTCTCCTTCCTCTGCCCCTCCCCCCATGCTCTCTCTCTAAAATAAAGAAATCTTAAATAATATACACACAGAAGTTAAACTTTGGTTTAGATCCAAACAGCCTCTCAACTTGAAGAAGCAAAATAATAGCTTCTATTTCCTATAGTAAAGCTTGTCTTTGGAGAGTCTACAGGGTGAGGCAACAGGACACTAGATATTCAGTTTCAAAATACACACGGGCCAGAGCATATCTAATTTCTATTCACAGGGGAAAGGGGAGTTTCTAACTTCTCCTGTAGTATTTTCTTGGGAAATGATATGTAATCAACCATATGAGGTCACATTTCAGTATCTTCTGTTAAATAGTTTAAGTAACAAATCAAGATAAAATTGTATGCCATTTAAAGAAGCCTATCTAGAAGTTTCCATGGATCCCATTACTTAATCTCTCAATAGTTGCCCTTCTGGTGGAGAGTGGTCAGTTGACTTAGAAAAGGTCAGGTGAGGGACAAACAACTAGTTCTCTTCATAGCAATCTGAATCCTCTGTCATGTAAAGAAATGCTTCATGTACAAATTGCAGGGACAACTGAAGGCCACTGTAGGCTAGCCAAGAAAAACTCACCATAGTTTTCAAGTCCTCTGGCCTCAGGGAAGGAAGCTGGAGGTCCAAGTGACAAAGGCTTTGAAAACGATCTAAAAGTTCACTAACAAGAACAGCGGGTTCGTCCAATGGCAACATCCCAAATCGATCTACAGACAAAGTACACTGGAAGATCATTTGGTGCAAATTGTTAAAAATAAAAGATGCGTATAAAACAATATGGGGCAGGTACTGATAAAATTGATGAAATATTTTTTTTAAAAGATTTTATTTATTTATTAGAGAGAGAGAGATCACAAGCAGGCAGAGAGAGAGGGGGAAGCAGACTCCCCGCTGAGCGGAGAGCTTGATGCGGGGCTTGATCCCAGGACCCTGAGATCATGACCTGAGCCGAAGGCAGAGGCTCAACCCACTGAGCCACTCAGGTGCCCCGAAATATTTGAAGGTATTAAGAATTATTGACTTTTTGTGAGGGGCCTGTGATAACATTCAAAAAAGAAGATTCTCAAGAAGGGTTTCTCAGAAGCAGTCAATCTAAGCTGAATTTGAAGCCAATAACAGTGTGGAAAAGCAAAGGCTCAAAGGAAGGGCACAGGTGGGGAATTCTAAATAGTTTCACAGGACTGGGACAAAATGTGCCTATGGACACATACGGGAAGGAGTACAAGATGGGGTTAAAGTGTAGAGAGGAACTAGACCACAACTTTACTAACATATGTCATGAGAAATTACCAAAAGATGTTTTTTTTAATTTCACATAGTTTTTAAAAATATTCTATTTGTTTGTTTGTTTATTTAATATTCTTTTATTTGTCAGAGAGAGAGTGTGCACAAGCAGGGGCAGCGGCGGGGAGCGGCAGGCAGCGGGAGAAGCAGACTCCCCACTGAGCAAGAAGCCTGATGTGGGACTTGGTTCTAGGACGCTGGGATCATGACCATTGATAGAGTGATACTATAGATAATATGCATTAGTTTAGAATAGAGATCGTAAGGGGTCAGTTGGGATGCAAAAAAGTAAGCTTAGCAGACATTAAAGTGAGTTTAGGTAATAATCCCTGTAAGACACCAGTGGCAGAAGGATGGAGAGAAAGAACCTCAATGTTATAAAACTCTTAATGACCGGGGTGGGGGATGGGGGGGTAACTGGGTGATGGAGGTAAGGAGGGCACATGATGGAATGAACACTGGGTGTTAAATGCAACCGAGGAATCGCTGAACTCTACCTCTGAAACTAATAATACACTATATATTAATTAATTGAATTTAAATTTTAAAAAAGTACCCAGTCCAATAGACGTTATTGCCATATAAATTACATTTTACAGATGGGGAGTGTAAAAGTAACATACCCAGGTCTCATTATCAGTGAGTGACCAGAAGCTCCTGCTTTTAGTTTCTGTTACAGCACTTGCCAGTTCTTCCTAGTCTTCAACAGTACGAGGGAATTCCTAGTTTCTTATAGCTCCTTTACTTTTTTAAAAAAAATTATTTATTTATGTATTTGACAGAGAGAGAGGGAGAGAGATCACAAGTTGGCAGAGAGGCAGGCAGAGAGAGAGGGGGAAGCAGGCTCCCCGCTGAGCAGAGAGCCCGATGCGGGGCTCGATCCCAGGACCCTGAGAGATCATGACCTGAGCCGAAGGCAGAGGCTTTAACCCACTGAGCCACCCAGGTGCCCTGCTCCTTTACATTTGTTTCAAGGTTACCCTTTATTTTATTTTACCCTTTTGTTACTAAATATCTCATGTATATAGACTCTTCTTTCCCAACAACATCTAAGCTCCTAAGACAGGGATCACCCTCTATGTTGAGCAAACACCTAACATTGTATTTTAGGCAATAATTTTAAAACTACAGCTATGAGCCCTTCTTAGGTTCTGAAATCAGTTTGTCATTTACGTAATTTACAACCCAGTTATATTAATGAAATGGACTGCAATAATATCACACTGTGGCACATCCATACAATGTAATGTTATTCAGTAATGAAAAAAATGAACTCTAGAAGACACTGAGGAACCTTAAATGCATAGTGCTACGTAGAGAGAAGCCAGTCTGAAAAGCTGCACGCTGTGGGATTCCAACTATCTGACTTTCTGGAAACAGTCAAACTATGGAGACAGTAAAATGACCAGTGCTTGCCAGGGATTCGGGGAGGGGAGGAGACAGTGATGAACAGGTAGAGCAGATCGGATTTTCAGGGCAGTGAGGCACTCTATATGATAATGTAATGATGGATACGGGTCACTATATATTTGTCAAAATCCATAGAATGTACAACAGAATAAACCCTAATGTATACTACTGACTTAGGTTAATAAAGATATTTGTTCATTATTTTAAAAAAAAGTTAGAATTTGCTAAAAAAAAAAAAAAAAAACCACCTCTTAATGATCAATGAAACCTCACACTGTAAGAAAAATAGGGTACAGTACTATACAGAGTTAAATCAGGAAAATGAATATAAACTCATGATATTAAACAGAAATCTAGCAGTGACGGTTTCATGAGCATACAAGTATGTCATAACTTACCAAACTGTATACCCAAATATGTGAGGTTTGTTTTATGTCAATTATCCCTCAACCATAAGGATGCTTTAAAAAAAAAGAAAAGAAAAGAAAAAAATCTCTTTTCTAATTTTGTTATTAAGAGGTACAAAAGTGGTAAAAACAGCACTTTTATTCACCACTTACTATATCATTAGCAACCAGATTTTGGTCTCTAATGTTATTAAATGTTCTCAAACTATTTTTTTTTAAAGATTTTTTTTATTTATTTGACAGAGAGACACAGCGAGAGGGGGAACACAAGCAGGAGGAGTGGAAGAGGAAGAAGCAGGCTTCCTGCAGAGCAAGGAGCCCGATGCGAGGCTTGATCCCAGGACCCTGGTATCATGACCTGAGCCACAGGTGGCTGCTTAATAACTGAGCCACCTAAATGCCCCAAATATTCTCAAACTATTAAAAGTTACGGATTTTAAAGAATCAAGTGAAGGGGCACCAGGGTGGCTTAGTGCATTGAGTGTCCAACTTTTTTTTTTTTTTTTTTTTTAAGATTTTATTTATTTGACTGAGAGAGACACAGCAAGAGAGGGAACACCAGCAGCGGGGAGTAGGAGAAGGAGAAGCAGGCTTTCTACCAAGCGGGGAGGCTGATGCGGGGCTCGATCCCAGGACCCTGGGATCATGACCTGAACCGAAGGCAGATGCTTAATGACTGAGCCACCCAGCCTCCCTGAGTGTCCAACTCTTGGTTTTGGCTCAGGTCATGCATGATCTTAGGGTCGTGAGACCAAGCCTCAGCGGGGAGTCTGCTTGAGATTCCTTCCCCTTTCTTCTCCCTCTCCCTCTGCTCTTCCCCCTGCTCTCTGTCTTCTCCCTCTCTAAAAATAAATAAATAAATAAATAAAATATTTTAAAAATTAAAAAAATAAAACAAAAAATCAAGTGAGTTTTAGCAATAAGAAGGAAATATGTTCTGATGACCAGTGGCTCAGGTTTGACAAAACTTAGGAGAAAAACCCAGGTTCCAGGTTCTGGTCACTTTCCAATTTACAGTTTGGTCTGATTCCTACAATCCTAAGAAAATACTAATAAAAATTGATGAAGGCAGGGGCGCCTGGGTGGCTCAGTCGTTAAGCGTCTGCCTTCGGCCCAGGTCAGATCCCAGAGTCTTGGGATCGAGCCCCACATCGGGCTCCCTGCTCCGCGGGAAGCCTGCTTCTCCCGCTACCATTCCCTCTGCTTGTGTCCCCTCTCTCGCTGTGTTTCTCGCTGTCAAATAAATAAAAAAAAAAAAAAAAAAAAAAATCTTTAAAAAAAAAAAAAAAATTGATGAAGGCAAAAGAGCAATGAATAAATTAAACCCACCATGAAAATGTTTTAACATAAGTTAAAATTTATGTTTTATAATTAACATATGTATTTTGTCTACTTCAGTGTTTGATATGTTCAAAATAATCAGTCTAGTAAATTAGTAATTATAAATTAAAATGTTTAAAGGGATTTAATTTAGTTGGTAAATGTTAGAAAAAAGTCACCTTCAAAATTGTATTTATTAGATACGCTTAATAAATGTAAACATTAGGGGCGCCTGGGTGGCTCAGTCGTTAAGCGTCTGCCTTCAGCCCAGGTCAGATCCCAGGGACCTGGGATCGAGCCCCGCATCGGGCTCTCTGCTCTGCAGGAAGCCTGCTTCTCCCGGTACCATTCCCTCTGCTTGTGTTCCCTCTCTCGCTGTGTTTCTCTCTGTCAAATAAATAAAAATCTTTAAAATTAAAAA
>JAQQSY010005053.1:0-11908 GCA_028646535.1 Procyon lotor | reverse complement strand
TCGATGTCATCTTTTTTTGCCTTTCTTAGAGAAGGGATCTTTCACCATAAGCAAGCAGGGTTTACGTTGCCCATTCTGTCCAAGAGAAGTCCCCTTGAGACAACACAGGGGCGAGAGTTCACTTGGCAAGTCTTTGAGAGCCTGACAAATGTGGATGAGCTGGGGCCTCCCGCTCCTGACCTGTGGTCACTGGTGAGCCCCCTGGTCTCTGCACGGGTCGCTCAGTCCTCAGGCCCAGCCAGGCCCCAAGCCACCCAACCAGGAGGAGAGCCAAGGTTTGTGGTCAGCTGAGCGGGCTGCCAGGACTTTGTACCTCTAAAGACCCTTCTGTTGTTTTCCTTCAAATAACTTCTAAAGGGGAATATCTTAGAAGACTCAGAGCATTCAAAGAACAAAGATGTGAAAGGGGCTGGAAAATAGGACCCATGAGGAATGGGGGAAGAAGGGAAGATTCTTAGTCTGAGGAAGAGAAGGCCCAGAGGCCATTTAACAATGGCGCGTGAGGTTTAAAGGGATATTCCTCAGAGGCTGGAGACCAGCTGTTCACTGTCTCTGGTGAGGACCGAACAAAAGGAAATGTGCTGGGGCTTCCACATGAGTGATTTCAGCCAGAAAACAATCTCTGGCGATGAGGGTTTTGGACTTGGGAGAAGTCATGGAGGGCGGTCAGGGCCTCTCTTCCTCTGGAGTTTTTCGGCAGCGAAGGGGCCCATTTTCCTGGGCAGGTCAGAGCCCCCCTGGCAGCAGGCAAAAGGGAGGAGAGGCCCACACGGCGTCAGGTGTCCCACCAGCCACATGGCCACATGCGGCCACGGCTGCCTTCCCCCCCACCCCCACCCCAGAGCATATCTGTCCTCACAGCGTGTCCAGTTTCATAACTGGTTTTTGGACTCTGGCATTCGCACAATTGAGTCAGGGCAGAGGTAAATGAGAAGGCATGCAAGGAATGAGAAAAAGGAAAAGAAGTGGATTCATTTTCCATGGGAGAGGGAAGGAGACACTGCAGATAACTCAGCGCAGGCCCTTAGTAACTGTTCCTTTCCAAAGTAAGAATCTCTCACTTTTTCATATGAAAAGTAGCTTCCATATAAATACACTAATTGGCCATTCTTTTCCTTTCTCTCCAGGCTTCCTGGCATCCCTTTGTACGCTCCCTTTACACCTTCAGTATTAGCCTGGTTCAGTTTCCTGCACAACAGAAGCCAAAGGCAGATTCTTACTATTGACCCCAGCACTTTACAAATCCAAAGCCAAAATCTTGGGTATGACATCACCGACACCTAATTCCTAGATATCTGTCATAGTTTTAGTTCTTTAAGACCTTTGGGTGTCTCTCCAGCCTCAGCTTTCTTCATTACGTCCTAGAGAAGATTCCTATGTCCCCAGAGCCAGTGTCTTTGAGTCAGACGGCCATCCAGGGACAGCCACGCCCATATGTCCCCTCCCCGTGGACAACAGGGCCCCCTTCTGGAGCTGGCCAAAGGTGGCAGCACTCGTGGTGTGGGAGAATGACACCGTCTCTGGTGTCCGATCCCCACTCAGAGCTGGCCCTGAGGGTGACCAGAAAGAAGGGACATTTATCCTTAAGTTGTGCCCAGTATCGGATGGTCTCCTCTGGCGTGGCCACCCTCACGACCACCTTCCTCAGGCAGCTCCAGTCACAGGTACCAGGCTGTGAACTCCACCAGGCCTGGGCCTTCTCTGTCCTCTTCCCTGTGTGTGTCCCTGGGGCCGAGAACAGTGCCTGGCCCACAGTGTTAATCATTACAGAAGAAACAGATGCCTGGGCAGAAGCAGGCCTTGGAGACCAGCCATTCCTGGCCTTCATTCCAGGCAAAGAAAGTTCAATCCGAGGCCTTTCCCAGACTTGTCATAATCCTTGAAGAACTATCTGCAATGTCTCATTCTCCCACCCTGGAAATAAATACCTTTTCGGGTAAATCGGTCCATACTGAAATGTTACTGGGTACTAAAGGGTTAATGTGTGTGTTTTCTCACTTGCACACCCCTTCCCCCCTCAAGGACTCTAGGCCCAAGGCTGACCTCCCCCCCCAACCCCGCACACCCTGCCCGCCCCCTCCCTCGCTGGGCAATGGGCATTCATCCCCAGATTCAGAGGAGAAACTCCACCACGCCGGAATTCTTGAGCTGACGCCAAGAAAGAGCCAGCTGGAGCAGAACCGGTTGAGATTAGAGCTTCAGGCAGCTGCCAAGGACAGATTCTGCCGGCCGCCCCGGGAACTCAGGCCCACACAGCCCTCCCCAAGTAGAGCGAACTCAGAGCTAGCCCTCACAAGACATAGGAAGCAAGAGGGGGGATGCTCAGGGGCGCCAGGGAGCCTTGTCATCACCCCAACCCGGGACCGCCAGCAAGCCAGGGACCACGGAGCCAGGCTGGACTCCCAGAGTCCGTGCTGAACGGAGACACGCAGAGGAAACAACCCGCAGGGGGCACTTCTGGCTCCCAGACCTGGCTGTGTGGCCCCCCAGAACCACCGGGGGGCTTGCTCAGAGCAGAGCTGAAGTGTCCAGAGCCACCCCCTGCATCGGCACCTCAAACGGGAGGCCCCAGAATCTGCAATGTCGAAACCTCTCCAAGTGATTCCGACAACCCAACAACCCAGTTTAGGAATAACTGCCTTATGGGCTGATGGACCTCCATTCTCTCCCCTCTTACTATACCTCTTTTCTGCCCCCCAGGAGGGAATTTGGCTCATTGAGTTACGCCAGCTGATGGTCAGCAGCACTGAGCCTTATCTCTCTTTCCGGGATGAGCCTAAGCCTGTGCTCCTGAGTCTTAAGTGAGTGGACACCCCAAAGCAGAATCGCTGCTAACTAACGGGGAGTTTGACTTTTCCTCTCTTAGGAAGCAGGAGATGAGGAGCAATTGCAAAACTTCATTTACTCAACTCAAGAAATCCTGGCACCGTCTCTAGCCACCCCTTGGAGAGGGGTAGCAAAGGTGAGCAAGCCACATTCCTCAGTGTCAGGAGCTGGGCTTTGTGGTGGGAAACTGGACATGTAAAGGGCTGAGCAGGAAGAGGATGCTGGTGGAAGCCGCCCTTCCTGGGGGGAAGCCATCTTTGCTGGGACCGTGCTCTGGGAGGGTGATGCTCAATCAGAACCTGTAAAGTAAGGCTCTTTTTTTTTTTTTTTTTAAGATTTATTTATGTATTTGAGAGAGAGAGCATGTGGGTGAGTGGAGGGAGGGGCGGAGGGAGGTTATCCCAGTCAGATTCCCTGCTGAGCACAGAGCCTATCGCAGGACTCGATCCCACAACCCAGGAGATCATGATGAAGACTCAGATGCTTAACCAACTGAGCCTCCCAGGCACCTCTTCTGGGTTTTTTTGTTTTTGTTTTTGTTTGGGGGGGGGGTGGTTTTCGTTTTTTGGTTTTTTTTTTTTTAAAGATTTTATTTATTTGACAGAGAGAAACACAGTGAGAGAGGGAACACAAGCAGAGGGAATGGTAGCAGGAGAAGCAGGGTTCCCACAGAGCAGGGAGCCCAATGCGGGGCTCGATCCCAGGACCCTGGGATCATGACCTGAGCTGAAGGCAGATGCTTAACGACTGAGCCACCCAGGCGCCCCTTTTAAGATTTATTTATTGAAAAGTAAGATTCTTCCTACTGTACCTGCAGGCTCTGGTCCCAAGCATGTTCCAGGTAAGGGGACATTTCAGGATTTCTGGGGTTAACTTTCTGTCCCACCACTTGGCTGGCCCCAGACCTGTGCAGTACTATTCACCTGAAGCTGAGCTCTTGACTGATTCCATGGGGTGGAGAGCTCGTGTATCTCCTCCAGTCTAAGGATCTGAAGCTCCACCCTTTTCCGTGCAGGGCATTTTGACACCTGCCTCTGACTCTGGTCCCTTCTTTGCGCCCTCTGCTGCCCCTGAGTCCTGGTCCCTGTGTCCCAAGGTCTCTGATCCACAGTTAGGCTTCATCTATAGCCTGCGGCCAAGTCCCTCCGTCTGTCACTGCTCTCCCCCACTTGCCACGACCCCACCTACCACCTCTCACTGGCTCCCCATGACCCTGGCCACCTGTTCTTACAAACGTGCCCCTTCCCTGCAGCCCCCAACTCCTGATACCACGCTCTCTGCCTGCCTCGTTGCCCCCACTCCTTCCCCTTCATGCTCTCTCTAACGGGAGCATCTGATAATACAAACTATAATGTGAAAGGGCACACTTAGATTTTATGTATAATTCCGTGTTTTCTTTATTTACTGCTACTGCCGTGCAGCAAGACACCCTTTGAACCAATGACTTCTAGTTAAACAATGCTCTTTTTTTTTAAACAATGCTCTTTTCTTGTTTTTATCTCTATAAGATTTCTGTTCTTTGATAATAATGGCAGTTGCTTCTGCTTTTATAGACCTAAAGAGTTAGAGGTGTTCATTTATAGCAATTCAACCTTCATGAGGCCTCATAATTACCTACGATGCTTTTAAAAAACACAATGCCTGGCCTCCACCTTCAGAAAGCTCAGTTCAATTGGTCTGAAGTTGGGCTCTACATCAATATTTAACACATAATTCCCAGGAGATGCTAATGTGCAGCCAGACTTGAGGTGCACTGATTTATAGGAAAATCATTCATGATAAATGTACATTCAAATACTCAATTCCTGGAAGTCTTGACTTAAAGCGGTGGCTTCCAACCACACTCTTTTGAGGCAAAGGGAAGGATCCTAAAGCCTGCCCTACCTCACCCTCTCCCAATTACCTGTAGGAGAGAACTCTGTCGTCCAGAATGGAAAGGCAGCAATCACGTGATTTCACACTGCAGCCCAACGCCACCTCTATCTGAAAGGGAACCCGGAAGTGCTACAATTGGCTCATGTTTTATAAGTTTTTTAAAGAACACAAATTGATCGGGAGCCTATCACCAGTGACCTGTCCCTGCATGAATAACTGTTAGGAGAATTACATACTACGGACTTCAGTGAAAGACACATGGATAAATCGTGCTAGAACAATAGAACATCCTTGGAGCGCCTGGGTGGCTCAGTCATTAAGCATCTGCCTTCGGCTCAGGTCATGATACCCGGGTCCTGAGATCAAGCCCCGCATTGGGCCCCCTGCTCAGCGGGAAGTCTGCTTCTCCCTTTCCCACTCTCCCTGCTCGTGTTCCCTCTCTTGCTATGTCTCTCTTTCAAGTAAATAAATAAAATCTTAAAAAAAAAAAAAAATAGAACATCCATGTGTAGCTTCAAGATGAGTTACTGGAATATAACAGGCCAAAACTAGTGTTCATGAAAATATGCACCATAAACACTATCACCACCACCAGACATCACACAAACTAATAGGAATTTGTTATTTAAAAGCATGACTAGCAGCCATTTGAAAGCACAACCACATGTACCCAAGCGCTGTAAGGCATCTTTTCCCCAGTTTCCAGGAATTCCTTGAGCGTCTACATAGGACCCGCTTCATCATGTTACTGACATTATGCACATGGCAGCCAACGTCTTAGAATATTGAGTTAGTACCGTCAGTCAATGCTGGTAATGAAATAGATTTAATACTACATATAGCTATTATTTTTTTAAGTTTTTATTTTAATTCCAGTTGGTTAACATACAGTGTTATATTAGCTTCAGGGGTACACTACAGTGATGCAACAATTCCGTACATCACCCGGAGCTCATCACGACAAATGCCCTCCTTCATCCCCCATCACCTGTTTCTCCCATCCCCCACCCACCTCCCCTCTGGTGACCATCAGTTTGACTGCCTCTCTTTTTACCCCCTTTGCTAGTTTGCTTTGTTTCTTAAATTCTACACATGCGTGAAATCATATGGTATTCGTCTTTCATATTTCACTCTATATTTCACTCTAGCTCCATTCATGTCATTGCAGATGGCAAGATTTCGTTCTTTTTATGGCCGAATAATATTCCATTGTATATCTATACCACGTTTTCTTTATCCATTCATCTATTGATGGACACTTGGGCAGTTTCCATAACTTGGCTGTTGTAAATAATGTTGCTTTAAACACAGAGGTGCATGTATCCCTTTGAATTAATGTTTTTGTATTCTTTGGGTGACTTATGCAATAACACAATAAATGGATCATAAGATAGTTCTATTTTTAGCTTTTTGAGGACCCTCCATACTGTTTTCCACGGTGGCTGCACCAGCTTGCATTCCCACCAACAGTGCACCAGGGTTCCTCTTTCCCCACATTCTCACCAACACCTGTTGTTTCTCGTGTTGTTAATTTTAGCCTTTCTGACAGGTGTGAGGTGTGAGATCTCATTGTGGTTCTGATTTGCATTTCCCTGATGGTAAGTGATGATGCTGAACATCTTTTTGTGTGTTTGTTGGTCATCTGTGTATCTTCTTGGGGAAATGGCTGTTCATGTCTTCTGCCCATGTTTTAATTGGGTTATTTGATTTGGGGGTGTTGAGATGTATAAGAAACATAGATAGGGCTCCTGAGTGGCTCAGTGGGTTAAAGCTTCTGCCTTCAGCTCAGGTCATGATCTCAGGGTCCTAAAATCAAGCCCCACATCAGGCTATCTGCTCAGCGGGGAGTCTGCTTCCTCCACCCCCACCCCCGCCTGCCTCTTCCTACTTGTGATCTCTCTCTCTGTCAAATAAATAAATAAAATCTTAAAAAAAAAAAAGAAACATAGCTATTCTCAATTACTCAGTAGGTTAGTGGTAAGTAGCTCCATAAATTAGAGATAAAAATGAAAATTTTGTGAAATACTGCCTCAATCACCCAAAAGAATTCCTCCAAAAGCACACACATATATATTTTTTTTTCTTGCACATATATTTTTTTAATCTGTGTTAGCCCATAAGGAGAACAAATCTGGTCAAGGGCCACAGTATGAGATTCCTAGGGGGTTTTTTTGTTTGTGTGTGTGTCTGTGTGTTGTTATTGTTGTTTGTTTGTTTGTTTAAAGATTTTATTTATTTATTTGACAGAGATTGATCACAAGTAGGTAGAGAGGCAGGCAGAGAGAAGGGGAAGCAGGCTCCCCGCTGAGCAGAGAGCCTAATGCGGGGCTCGATCCCAGGACCCTGAGATCATGACCTGAGCCGAAGGCAGACCCTTTAACCCACTGAGCCACCCAGGCGCCCTGTTTTTGTTTTTGTTTTTTTTTAAGATTTTATTTATTTATTTGAGAGACAGACAGACAGTGAGAGAAGGAATACAAGCAGGGGGAGTGGAAGAGGGAGAAGCAGGCTTCCCTCTGAGCAAGGAGCCCCATGCAGGGCTCCATCCCAGGACCCTGGAATCATGACCTGAGCCAAGGGCAGACGCTTAGTGAATGAGCCACCCAGGCACCCCGAGATTCCTAGTTTTTTAAGGGATGTAATTTACTGCCTTTTGAGACAGGAAAATACTGTTTCTTTTAATACATATTCAGGTACAAATCTGACCTGCCTGGTTACAAATACCTCCAGAAGCAAACATTTTTTATTCTAATGAATGTATTTGTTTATTCACTTGATCTTTCAGACCAAAAAAAACCAGGTCTTAAATAGCTAAGATATAAATAACAAATGAGGAAAAAAGATCAGTTTGCATAGGAAGTTTTCCGAAGGCAAATTTGGCATAGCCTAAATAACTTATCCAAGTTTTTGATGGAAAACAACTCTTTCCCAAATGGTAATTTCTTAAGATTGAGAAATAGAAAAAAATTAGCTGAGCAAAAATAGAACCAGTATATGCCAGTAGAATCTCAAATATCCAGACCAAACAGGAAAGATTAAGAAAATCCAGAAAACCTTACAAAATCTAGAGTCTCTGAGTCCCTTTGTAAAGGGACTTTTGTCCCCTTTTCATAAAGGAATTTTTGAGGGTTAGCCAAAATGGAAAAATAAAATCTTCATTTTTTTTCCGTTCTTTTTCTCTCAATTTCCAAAAACAAAAGAGCTGCCAGTTCCTAGAACTTTAGAAGCTTGCAATTTGCCCATAATTACTTTAATATGTATAAAATGCATCCTGTAAATACAATATAATGTAAGGTTATTTTAATTCTGCACGTCTAAAACGAAGATGAGAATGGCTATTTTAAGTTTGTGCAGAACAGGAAGTTGGTGTGGTTTTTCTCTCTGGACCGTCCAATAGCTGGCACCATACTCTCTGTACCATAGGGGTTTACTGAGCACATGGCATCAACTAACTGATGTGCCATGGTGCTGGCGGAGCAGGGAAGACCCTGAGCATCTTCCAGAAGTCACCAAAAACACAAGTTTGGCAGCACCTTCATCCCGTTCCTTGAGTAAGAGACACTTGCTGTCAGTGACCAGCTTTGCCTCCAAGTTCACCAGCACAAGCAAGCCCTCCACCCCACACAGGCACAAGCAAGCCCAGTGGATGGAGGACACATCCCAACTAGCACTTTCCAACAGGGGCTCTGTGGAGCAGCCACGGAACCCACATTTGAAGAAGAAAAAAAAGCCTCAAGATTTCCAGGGTTTTGCTCTTTTTAGAAGGTAACCAAGCCCGCACTTTGACCATCATGAGTACTTCCCAAAGTCGGCTTTGGCTACTGTAATAAAACGCCACAGAGCAGGTGGCTTAAACAACAGAAACCAATTTCCTCACAGTTCTGGAAGCTAGAAGTCCAAGATCAAGGTGCTGGCTGATTCAGGTGCTGCTGAGAACCCTCTTCCTGCTTGCTTTCTCACTGGGGGTCCACCTGGCCTTCCTTCATGTGTGTACGTGGAGAGGGAGGGTGAGGTCTCTGGTCTCTTCCTTATACAGACCCTTATGGGATCAAGGCTTCACCCTGATGATCTCGTCTACTCCCTAATTACAGCCAAAGGCCCATCTCCAAATACCATCACCTTGGGGTTTGGGGCCTCAATGTACAAATTTTGCAACGACACATTCAGTCCCTACTACCAAACTTTCCAGATCATTAGGAATCCCCTAAAATGCTTGATGAAGAAAAACCCAAACAAAACCAGACTCCCAGTACCTGCCCCTGGACTTTCTGATTTCAGAAGCTTGAGGTGGAGCCCTACAAACATCCAGAAAGATTCTGATGATCGGGAAAGTTTGGGAAACCGTGACCTGTCCTACGATGTCTAAAGCATGAGTTTACTTTCTCTCTCCTGGAGCCTTTTCTTCGCCATGCTTTGGCAAAGAGGCCACACTTTTGGACACTAGCACACCTGACTCCAGCACGGTTCAGAGCCAGGCACAGGTCATACATGTGGAGGACTCACGGCAGCCTCCCTGAGAAGGGCCGGCAGTCTTCGTGCACCACCCAACCTTTCCGTTTCCTGGATGGGCTGGAGGAGGTGAAGGCTAAAGCAAGCCCTAGGGAAGAGGTGACCCTGGCAGTCTTTGTGTCACAGAGGTGGTCTCTGTGATGTCCGCAGCCCACTAGTACAGGAGAGTCACTGGAAAGGCTGCATTTCGTAAAATCACAATGGACAAGCCTTCCTTTTCCCTAGCATAAATTTCCCATTTTGACCATTTTTAAGCATACAGCTCTGTGGCACTTACTGTATTTCCATGGTTGTGCAAAACACCAGCATCACCTGTTTACAGAACTTTTTTTTATTCTTCCCTAATGGAAGCTCTGTACCCATGAGGCACTGGCTCCCCCTCCTAACTGCTATCCACCCCCCAGCAACCACCACTGTACATTCTTTCTGTCTCTATGACTTGGACCACTGTAGGCACCTCGTATAAGTAGACTACACGGTATTTGTCCTTTTGTGACTTATTTCACTTTTCATCCATTTTTATGGCATGTATTGGAATTTCCTTCCTCTTTAGGACTGAAGAATATTCCAGTGTATCCATACACCACATTTTGTTTATCCATTTATCCATCGATGGATACTTGACTATTGTGAATCATGCAGCTGTGAACATGGGTATGCAAATATGCATTCAAGTTCCTGCTTTCATTTCTTTTGGGGTACATATGATAAGTCAATGTTCGATTTTTGAGGAACCACCATACTGATTTCCACAGCAGCTGCACTATTTTGTATTCCCTCCCGCAATGCAGAAGGGTTCCAATTTCTCCACATCCTCATCAGCTGTATTATTTTCTGGTGTTTTGGTTGTTTTGGTTTTTTTTTAATAGCCCTCCTAATGCATGTGATATGGTATCTCATTGTGGTTTTGATTTGCATTTCCCTAGTTATTAGTGAAGAGTCTTTCTTTTAGGGGGAAAAAAGAAGAAGAAGAAGAGGAAGAGGAAGAAAAGAAAGAAAGAAAAAGAAAGAAAGGAAAAATAGAGCTCCAAAGATTTAGGCCAGAAGATGGTCCCAGGAAATGGAGGCAAATGTGCAGAACCACAATAGAAGAGAGAATGATACAAGAATACAGCTCTACACATGTTAATTTCCCAAACACTTTTTCAAAATAAATGTATTGTTATCTTAAACAAAACAAAATCAGGAAGGTATCACTGCCCCCAAGGAATAGAAAGAAATTGAATTGCCACAAATAAGCTTACAACATACACAAGCTATATACAGAAAAATCAAGAACTATGGCAACCAGTTCTCTGACGTAAAAAAAAAAAAGGATCAATTTATTCATTTGCCACTCTAAAAATTCAGAGGAAATTCAATCTACCATGAGATCACTTTCACAGTGATGAATCAAATTGATAAAAATCTTCTTGCAGCCCACTAGAAGATAGGAACAAAAATTCCTTGTGTCACTTTAAAAATCAAAACCTTGTGCTTTGTCAGCCAACATTCTTTGCCCAGAAGATTTACAGGTTTGGGGTTAAACAAGACTCCCTAGGAGAGGGATCAGGATAAGGGATTAGCAATAGGAAATTTGGCATCAGGAGAGGGAATGTTTCAGAAAATCACGAGTCTAACTTCCTTCCCCATGTACACAGAACGGAGTGTACGTCCATCCAAAACACAGAGGCTTTAAAAATGGGGACTAATTTAAACTAACAGGTAAGCACATTTAGAATCAGCATTTTCAAACTCACTGTGAAGGCAATTAATCCTACTAATCCTGTACAAACTACAACATAAAAATAGTACTCCGGTCACCATGATAGACACAAAATCAGCATTATTTTTTGTTGTTTCTTTTATTTCTAACGTGCAGCCGCCTGGCAGGATACCACATTCTTTGGCCAGAAATTTAACTCTCACGCTTCTCCCTCCCTTCTCAAATCACGTTATTGTCTTAAGAGGTCAAAAGTAAAGCCTTCAGAATGTTTTGGGGTTTGCATTTCCCGGCGAATTAGGAGGCAGGCGTTCCAGAGGAATCGTCCTTAGTGATGCCACTTGGTTGCAATCTGATGTTATATGAAAAGTCTCCCATTCAAAAAAGCTGTTGCAGGGGTGCAGGGATCACACACCTGAGATGGCTGGGGCTCAACACTGGTGTGCCCTCCTGCTGCTGCAGCTGATGGCCTTCTTTGTTAGTAAAATCAGCCCAATGCCTTGAGTGCCTGGGTCAGGGGATAATTGTGTAGAGAAGAGCTATCTGGAGGTTAGGACCCTCCCAGTGGTCAGAGAGATCTGGGTGAATGTGGAAAGTCAGGGAGAACCCGAGGACCATCCTACTGCTCTCTAGGCAAGCTTTAGAATCCATTTACCCTCAACAGAACAAGTATAGTATTTTCTGAGCTCCCCTCCTGTTGAATATTCCCTCCTTCCACAACCCAGATTTTCTGTTGGGATAAACTTCCTTCAGCCAATGAAAAATGGTTTTGTCAGAGCTTTCCTGGGATGCCTGGGTGGCTCACTGGGTTAAGTAAGCCTCCTAGTCTTGATTTTAGTTCAGGTCATGATCTCAGGGTCTGAGATCAAGCCCCTCCCCCTGCCCCACACCCATCAGCCCCCCCCCCCCCGCCTTAGCCCAGAGTCTACTTGAGATTCTCTCTCCCTCTGCCCCCCCACTTACTCACACACATGCTCTCTCGCTAAAAATAAATAA
>JAQQSY010005052.1:0-11910 GCA_028646535.1 Procyon lotor | reverse complement strand
AATCCTAGTTCCCATTTTAATTGGATTTTGTTTATATTATTTTTCTACTACCAATTATTTCAGAAAAATGAGAACTTTCTAAATTATATTTAAAGGCTAGAAGGAAGTACCATTATCTTTTTTCTTTTCTTTTCTTTTTTTCACTTTCCAGCATTTTCCAAAGTTTCTACAAAGAAGCATTACACTTGGACTCAGAAAAATAGTACTTCAAAGCAAAATAACAAAACAGCACACTAGTGTAGCCGGAAGCACCTGGAGTCTAAAAGGAATTTGTCCAATTATAAAGGCAACATGTTTTTTTAAAATGTCAAGGATTAGAGGATGGGGCAAAAAGCAAATGTATTTTTTTTCTTTCATTTTATTGCATTTTTGTTATGGTTTCAGGGAGTGTTTGAGTCTGAACTCTCTGTAAGCTTATAAAATTTGTGCTTTCACACCCTAATGAAGTGAGAAACAGAACTGAACAGATTGATAAAAAGTTACATTGTGGATGAGTCCAAACACTCCATCAAGAGTACCATTTGTGTAGACCAGTATATTTTAAAATATACATGAGAATTAATAAAAACATAGGAAGAAAAACAATGTTAAATAAAGAATAGGTATTGGCTGGTATGTTCTGCTGTCAAAGCGCGCTTGCAAATTTATTTTAATGTGAACCATTTTGAAACAACCCATGGCTTCCTTGAGTGGCTACAACAGAAGTGTTGTGCGTGCTTCTAACAGAAAAGGTTATCAAGCCATGTCGTCTGAGTTCTTGAGGAATGAATAAATGAGTGAACAAACTGCATAAAAATGGGCGTGTGCCTGCTCCAGTGTTTAGATCCAAGCCCCAGTCAATAGTCACCTCACATTTATGAGCTACGAGCCCTCAGATCAGCACAATGACTAAAAGTGCTGCATATTTTCAGAAACAAATTGATAAGACCTACACCATTAGGGAGGCTCCTTTCTTATATTTCCCAGATGGAACTGAACATTGAACAACAGTGCCTCAATTACATTCATGTTGATATAATGAAATCGCTTTGGAAACTCTCCAAAATGTTCGTGTCACAATATCTAGAAATCTATCTGAAGATTTCCTTAAAATTGTTTTCATGATGGTGCCCTTTCTATCCCATACTGCTAGATGGACTAAGTCACTCAATATTTAGACCTACTAAGTTGATATGTGTCACATTAAGAATCGTATAGACAAATAGGTTCATTTTTGTCAACCTCCTTGGTTTGCATTTTCCCTGCTAGGATAATTTTATTCTGTTATCATCGTCAATAATTGTGTTGATGCCCATGGCTGGTATAACACAGCTGGTCCAAAAGAGATTTGCATGACTGAAGTGGAAAATACCGTACTTGATGACGTGAGTGCAAACTCAAGAATGTTTTTTATGAACTCATTTTATTTTTACCAACTTTCCACAATGGAATTTTGCATTTATCTTACACTCCCTCCCTTTAGGCTGATTCTAGTAATTTGAACTACGAGATCTAGTTTCTTGTTATATTTTAGCAAGAGACCATTATGTCAGAAATCTACTAGAAGAAAATGAAAACGTATCTTCCGGCCTCACACTTGGCATTTCTCCTGTTTAGGTAGTGATTAATTGAATGCAAAATGGGAAAGGCTTTGTTGATCTTTCTTCGTGGTTTTATTAAATCATTCTTATATTGAATTTTGGTTTTGCTGTTAAAATGTCAAAAGGAAGGCATAATCTGCAATGAAGATTTAATAGTAACATTTTTTTCTGTTTTGCTGAATACTTCATATAGTCCTTTTAAAATATAACATTTGAAGGATACAATTTTGAAGAGATTTGTTGCTTCTACCAACATTAATAAGTTTGCCTGAGTTTTTAAACCTCATCTAAGGAAAGAAATCCACAAAATCATCAATAGCCTGGGCTTTCCAAAACACCCTGTTTTGTTCTCAGACTTTCTACCCCAAACAGCACTGCCAGCAAATATTTCTTCTTTGGAAAGCCTTGGGGTTCAATCTATGTCAAGCTATCCAGTAGGAGTGACCCGTGCTGCAGTGTCTCATGATTTGAAAGTATGTCCCTCCAAGAGGACATCTCTGACTTGGAGTATGTCATCCTTCAACAGGATGTCCAAAATGAAAAACCGTGCCCCACATGCAAGAACAGGCTAATTATGAAGGATGTGAATGCTAGCCATGCTTGCTTCTAAGTGTGCATATTGAATCCAAGAAATACATACAAAAGTATATCCTTAAAAACACTGAACATAAGGCTCCAAAGTGGACTTGTTGGTTTGTAGATGGGGGAGAATGTGGGAACCCTGTGCACTTCTGTCCTCCATATTCTTTACATGGATTACATTTTCCTTACTGACCCAAATTTGCACCTAAGACTTAGTATTTATTTTTGACCGTGCCTACCGTCTGTGATCAAGTAAGTCAGATCTCATCTTAGCTCTATTTTTTTTTTTTTCCTACGTGCACTGAACTAGTTTTGTGGTGAGATTTATTACCTTCTTGCTTGGGAATCGATGATGTGTGAAGGACTTAATAGCCACAGTATCCAATCCTCCCAAGGATACTGTGTTGAAATAAAAGTTGTTTTATTTCGGAAATCAGTTGTACCATGTGAAATGACTGTGCCTAGGGTGTTTTTTCTGTCATTTTAATCTATCACATAAATTAGTTTTCCCAGACACTTTAAGTTAGCACAAAAATAGAGCCATCTCATCATGAAGGCAAGCTTACTTTTAGATGATCCTGGAATGCAAAGAAGTGCTGATTGGGTCCACGGACAGCAGCTCTATGAGAGTCACAATCAGACTGGTATTTAAAGATACAATGAAAAGGACACAAGAAGGTGCAAAATGATGCAAATGATGCAAAATGATGGTGAGCCCATGTGGTATTCTGCAAAGAAATGCGATACATTTTCACAATGTAGAAAATGTGTTATCAGGTGGATAATAAGTAAGTCTTCTCACTTTTTGTGGTTGAAATGGCCTCTATTAAAATCGCCGGCTCTATCCTTCTTAACTTCCAACCAAACAAAAAAAATCAGGACCTTTCAACACTCAGAACAAGGATTGTGAGTTAATTGGTTTTCAAAACCTGCGGCCAATCTACAAGAGGCACCAAGCCTATGGGCTGGCAAGTGGCATTAAACTGAGGCATGGTTTGGTTGATGTGGGACCCCTCCAGACAAGGAGCAGAACTTTCTTCTAGAAAGGAGGACAGGATCTTGTGCCCTCCCTGCAGATGTAAAAATACCTCCTCTACTGCTCAGTCTCTTCTATTTGAGGGACGTGAAGCTGATCCCATTTTAACTTTGTGACCACCACCCTCAGGAAGGCCTCACTGATGCTTTGCCACTTTGTGACATTTTCTCAGCCATGTATTGTCCTGCTCTCTCATTAAGCCGTTCCATGCATTCTCTTCTCTTTTCAATCCCCAATATCCCCCCTTTTTCACAGAGAAACAGCAAGAAAACTTCCACATGCTCCCACCACCAAACTCCCTGATCTCCCCATGTGTTTGTCCACCTTCTCTTCTTTCCTTTAAAGTGGATGAACCACTCATCATTCTAAACTGGGATCCAGACTCTCTCAAAGACCTGCTTCTGCAATTAGCTCTCTTCCCACCTTCTTGTCAAATTTCTCTCCATCTCATCATTCTTATCTGCATCAACACACACTGTAGAAATTCTCTTTGTAAACACACACACAAACACACCCATATACTTACTTCCCTTGATCTCACACTTTTTCTCCAACCAGTATCACCTTTCTGTGTCCTGATCTCAAGAATGAATCTCAGAATATAACTATTTACAATCTCTACTCTCATATGTCTCCTCTCATTCCCTCTTGACTGTAGTCCAGTTAGACTTTGGTTTTAACCACTCCAATGGATCTCATGCTGCTAGAGTCACCGGCACCTCCGTGTTGCAGAAGCCCATGATCAACTCTATTTATATCACCAAGTCTCAATTAGGATGCACATGATGAAAAGTCTCAAAATATGTTAAAGTTTACAGATATGCAAATTCATAAAATTGGATGGAACTAAAAGGAGAAATAGACAAATTCAGTCTTTTTTTTTTTTTTAGATTTATTTATTTGACAGAGAGAGAGATTACAAGCAAGCAGAGAGAGAGGGGGAAGCAGGCTTCTTGCTGAGCAGAGAGCCCTATGCAGGGCTCAATCCCAGGACCTTGAGATCATGACATGAGCCTAAGGCATAGACTTTAACCCACTGAGCCACCCAGGTGCCCCGAAAATTCACAGCCTTACTGGCAAGTTTTTGCACACCTCTCTCAGGAACTGGGAATTCAAGTACCAACAATAGAAAAAACAAAAAGTGGCACAAAAAATTTGAACATTTCCATTCATAAACATGTCCCAGTTGAAATTGTATAGCATGGAATATACATTATTTTCAAGTACAGAAGGAATATTTACCACAATGAAGCTCAATAAAGAAAATCTTAATTTCTTAAATTTGGAACAATTATAGCAGTTCAAAATATGTGTTCATACCACAAGAAAAAATAAAAACAAAGGAAAATAATAACAAAAAGATATTTTAGAAAATCAAGTTTAGACACTAAGAAATACCCAGTAGACAATCCTGGGTTAACATTAGTAATTATAAAAAACACTCATTAAATGTGCAGGATGCAAACAAACAATGCTTAAAGGAAAGTGTCTCAGGTGCACAATTACAATAGAATGAGGCTAAAAAATCAAGGATCTAAGCATCTATCTCAAGAATTTAGAAAAAGAACAACAAATTAACCCAAAGACTGTAGATAGAAGGAAACAGTCAAAACTGGAGCAGAAACCAGTGAAGTGAAAAAGAAATACACAATGGAGAAAAACAACAATCCAAAATATATTTTAGAAACACTAACAAATTTCCTATGTCTCTGGCAAATCTAATTTAGAAGAAGGAGAGGAGAGAGAACAGAGTAGAAAAGGGAGAGAACAGAGGGGAAGGGAGTGGAACAGAGGTGGCAAAGTGGAGAGAATTGGCTCAGATTTCCAACATTGGAGATATAAAGGGTGATATATCTACCTACATATAAGTGGTATAAAACATTGGAGTGTAATATGAACAACTACTTGTCAATACATTTCATAATTTAGGTAAAATATTTAAATTCCCAGAAAAAGATAGCAGCAATACTGATCTAAAATAAATACATTAAAAAAATGAATAAACCTTTATATATAACAGAAATTAATTCTGAAATTCAAATCATTCCATAAGAACTGAGTAAACTGAATCCAGCAATGTATAAAAAGAATAATATATCATAATGAAGTGGGATTTAGTCATAACATTTTAAATCTTAATTTAACATTTTAACATCTAACATTTTAAACATTTTAACATTTTAAAATCTAATGTTATTCTTCTCATTAAGTCAATAAAAAAGAAAAGCCTTGCGATCATCTGAAAAGGTATAGAAAATGCTCTTCACTTATCAGAACAACTCTTAACATACTAGGAATAAAAGATAATTCTCTAATCTCATAAATAATTTCTAAGAAATTTTATAGCAAAAATCATACTTAATAGTGAAGTATTTAAGGTTTCCCAGTGAGACTGAAAATATTGCACTATCATCACTTGATTTGACATCATACCAGAGGTCCTTGCAGTGGTATAAGACCAGAAAGGGAAATAAGATACATGATTGGAATGAAAGATAAAATTGGAAGATTAGTAGTTGAGTCCTTAGAAAATCCAGAGATTAATCTATTAAAATTCATATGTAAATTTAGCAGTCACTGAATCTATTATGAATATGGAAAAATCAGTGGTATTCCTATATAATGGAAAAAAGAACCAATAAAATATTCCAAAGATTATCCTCTAAATAGCATCAAAAAGAAATATCAAATATCAGTATCAAACATCAAATGAAAGAATTCACTTTGCCTACCATGTCGATACTAGAAAGGTTCCAATTTAACAAGAAGAAAAAGATAAACTACAAAGTTATAACTCTTTTTGTTTTAAGTCATCATAGAGCTGAGGTCACAGAGCAACAAAGTAATATGAATTCCAGTGAGGCACAGGCTTCACCTCAGGAAGGGATGTGTGACTGGCTCACCCGTGGCAGGCAGGGGAGGATGAGAAGTGGCCATCATACAGGAGGTAAGTAAGAAGAAACCAGCTAACCCATTTCTACTATGGAAAAGTTAGGGAAAAAATCCTATACCTTGGGGTGAAGGGTAGGAAAATTTCCTGAGCCCAGTGTCCCATCTAATATTGTTAGTGATTTCCTGATGCTGGGGAAGGGGCAGGAGAATCTCTTGCATAGGAAACGCCACAGGTAGAGATCAGGGCATGACTGACATGATGGGGGGGACAGGAGGGCTTAGGCACTCTCACCTGCAGAGTCCAGGCACAGGGGATCAACATAAATTGGAGGATAAAGCAGGACAAGAGAACAGCGCCATGCTTCCCACCACGATACAAGCCTGATGAGCACTGAGGGGCAAGAACACAGATTCTCTCTGTGATGTCGTCATTCAGTAAGGGGACGTTGCAAACACTTAGGAAAACTTTGTCACCTCAGCCCCCAGCCTAAGCACAAAATGACTCTAGAGGAATCTGAGACTTGCGTATGTTGAAAGTTACCAGAGCAACAAAACCCACACTCAGCACAACTCTTGACTACTCCATACCCCATACACACAGCCTGACAGAAGAACAGAAAAGCTCTTTCCTAAGTGTAAGTCCCATTTACCTTTGTCCTTCCCATTCCACACACAATATCTGGGATTCTGTAAAACCTTCTGACATGTACAAAAATAAAAAAAGGAAAAGATCTATCAAGATACATTACCTTCAACTAAACCAGACTTGGAGACCGTTCAGGTGTTGGAACTATTGAAGAGGGAATTTAAAACACCTATATTTTCTATATTAACCATCCAGTGGAAAAAGGAAGTATTGTGCATGAGCAGTTTGGGAATTTCAGCAAAGGGATAAAAATGATAAGATTGAATGGGGAAAATAACTAATTCCTTCAATGGCTCATCAAAAGATTTGACAAAGCTAAGAAAAGAATCAGTGAACTTTAAGATAGGTTAATAGAAACTAGTCAAGTTAAAATGCACATGCACACAGGGTACTTATCAAAGAAAAGAGCATCTAAAGGCTGTAGAACAATGATACATGGTCTAACATACATGTAATTGGTGTCCTAGAAGCAGAAAAGAGAGAGACTAAGGCAGTAGGAAATAGACAAATTAGGAAAGAAGATCAGAAGTCTCTGGAAAGAGAAACAAAGGACACGTTTTTTGGAGGAATGTCAGGACCACAGCCCCGAGTGGGCAATCTCACTGAGCTGGAATTCAGGGAGACAAGGCAGCTACACTTCATAGGGCAAAACCCTAGAGAGTAGGGAGCAGCACATAGAGAAAGCCTAGGAGATCTGCAGAAGGATGTCCTGGAGTCTGACTGATGTGCATGAGCAAAGCTGGAAAAAGAATCACCAGACATTTCCAGGATTTCTTTCTGTTACTTTCTTACTGCTCTTGCAGCCCCTGAACTTTGTTCTCTAATTTCTTAGCCCAGTGCCTGAGAAGTACCTGAGCTCTGTTCTGTTTAGCACCCAGTGTACATGCCTCAGGGGAGGCCATTTAATTGTAGAACTCTTCCCCTGGCTTTTCCATTTTTCAAGGTTAGCAACCCCTCCATTTTCTGCCTCCCCATGTTCACTCTCCAGTATCTTTGAATAGTTGTTTCTTATATTTTGTCTAAAGTTTATCATTTTGTCAGTAGGAGGGTTAGTTTGACATGAGTTACTCAGCTGTTATGGATTCCCTAAGTCCCTGCACTATAAAGGCTTAAAACACTAACTGAACATGTTTTCTGCCATTAGACTGTCATTGCCAAGTTATTTACTGTCAAGTGATTCAATCAAGTCGGTCCCCAATGGCACATCCATCCTTGTCAAACTGGGGGAAAATCAAGGACTGCTTCTAATTTAAAAGCCATTAACCAACACCAGAAGCATTGTTGAGACTCCTTGAGTTTTCCTACTGTGTAAACACTGAACTTAAATTTGGCTCTATTCATTGTGGGCAGGAGCTGAGGTTTTTACGTCTTTGGGGAAAATGTGGGGAGAATTTTCTTACAAGTCAATACTCCATCAAGTGTGCTTCCTCTGCTCTGGAAAGTTCCTATCTGAAAAATAAAAGCCATCTACCTTATCCAAAAATACCTTAATTAAACTCAGTACCCTTTCATACATACAAAAATAAGAGATAAACTTGATAAGAAATTCATTTATTTATTTTACATCATTAAGTACTTGAACTACACCAGGAATCACAGTGAAACAGGGTATCAACGTCCTTCTTGATCAAGAATGTCATTTAAAAAAAAAAAAAATTAAAAAAAAAAAAAAAGAATGTCATTTTAGATATCTAGGATTTCAGCATTGGTAACTGGCTATACAGCTCTTATGAACCTTTGTATCAAAACACTAAAAAAAGGATTTTTTTTATATACAGAAATTCTTCATGAGATCTACAAAAATAAAATTGTTGAGAGTTGTGAAAGCCTAGATTTTTACTGAGCTAAGAATAACCATGTAATAAAATGGAGGCCAGCTTGAGAATAAAGAAGAGGAACAGCTTGGATGAGTAATGCACCTTTCCAAAATGCCCAACATCCTTCCACTGGCTTCACTGTACAGGAATGGAGCTTGGAAACAAAACTGAAAAATAATGTGAACTCTTGGCTTCTCCTCTACACTGTATGCTGGTGGAAAAGGCAAAGTACATCAAAATAGAGGGTCAAAAAATGAAAATGTTGAATGAGAGTAATGTCCTCAGAACATTACCATATGTTCTTAGGTCCTACCAAGAGAAACATTTCCTGTCCGTCATATTTTTGTAATTGCTCATTTGGAAGACTGACACTCTGTTCTAAACATAGCTTTAATGGCATAAAAAAAGATAATTGGGATAATTCAGGGAAGATAGCCCACAGAGGTAAATGAGATATGCACATTATTAATAAAGATTTTAAACATTTTGGAAGGTCACTAAGTTATTTTGTATTTGTATATAAATATTTCTAGTTCAATTGAAATAGTAAATGATACTACACAAAAACTGTTTAAGTGTGGGTCCACTCGCTCTAAAATAGACAAAAAAAATAAGTGAAAAACTTTGTTGTTTTTATTAAATTCCTATTACAGGATGTCTACTCGAGAGTTATTAATAAATTTCTAGAACAGGTACAAGTGTACATACTTAAGATTCTGGTAGACAAACTGGTTAAGCCAATTAAACAGTACCTGTCACCAAATAGGGACCTCACCAACTGGGTCTTTACTGAAGCTCACTTGGGTCTGACATGTTCACCGCCAACAGCAGTATGTGGCTCGATCCATTAATGGTTCAATGAATGAAAAGTACAAATGTGTAAAGGTATTTTCATGGCAGATCACATAAAAAATACTGGAAACTTTTTTGCTCTGAAACTTTGAACTATTTATGATTTAATTATATTTTAATTCACACAAAAAAAGAAAAAATTCAAAAGCAAATTCTATCGTAAAAGATCTCTCTGGTAGAAACACACTTATTCATTCTTGTAACATACAGTTTTGAACACTAGTGTGTCAAGTTTTGTATCATGTGCTCCAAATAACTCTGTGAAATGAACACAATCCAATTGCTATATTCATTTGGACTTCGAACTCCAACACACAGAGCATATACCATAACCTGCAGTTCCAAAACTCAGTGTGCTAGAGATGAGAGCTGAAAAACTAATCAACACTAGCATTAACATTTATTTTTTAAATACTTTGGGTAATCTTGTTTTAAAGATTTATTTATTTATCCATGAGAGGGAGAGAGAGAAAAAGAAAGAGAGAAAGGAGAGGGGCATGGGAAGAGGGAGAGAGAGAATGTCTAGCAGATTCCCTGCTGAGGCAGAACCCAACACAGAGCTCAATCTCACAACTCCAAAATCATGAACCCAGCTGAAATTAAGAGCTGAGCACTCAACTGACTGAGTCACCCAGGTGCTTCTAAATACTTTGGGTAATTTTAAGATGAATTTGTCCTTTAATCTTAATGAAACCAATATTTCTTGGCACATTTGATATGCAAATGATAGCTGGCAACTTAACAAGGTTGACAGTGGGACAAGAGCAGAGAAGAGAGAAGTTAATTTTTGCAGAAGAAAACCTCAGCAAAGTTCTCCCAAAGAGGATAAAAATAGGGTTGAGTCTCAAATTTTAAGTCAAGTCCAGGAAGTGAGTAAATAGAGGAGACAGGAGTGTGATCGCAGCTAGAATGAAAAGCACCACATGGGATGCGGAAGGTGGAAACTTCTGATGGTTGGGCTGCACAAGGGTACAGGGTGTTAGCTTGACTTTTGCTACAGGTAAACCACAAAAAGCAGAAAGTTCCACCCAGAGCATCTTGGTGGCAGAGAGCATATAGGCAAAAAATCTATGGTCTTAACAGAAATAAATGACATAATGCTGAGCATTGGTAGATTGAAAAAATCAGCAAATAGATGGATAAATACCAAAATGTTGAGCCCATGGGTGTGGTAGACAGAATAAGGACTCCCAAAGAAAAGATATCTATGTCCAAATTTCTAGAACCTTAAAAACATTGTCTTACCTGGCAAAAGAGAACTTACAGATGTGGTTAAATTAAGCCATTTAGGATGAGGAGATTAGGCTGAATTGTCCAGATGGGCCCAATGCCATCACATGGATCCTTATAAATGAAGGAGAGAGGCAAGAGAGTGAGTCTCACACTGAAGCAACTTGAGAGTGTCATTACCTGCTATTGCTTCTTGTGAAGGTGGAGGAAAGGGTCAGAACCCAAGGAACTCAGGAGGCCTGAGAAGCCGGAAAAGCCAAGGGAAAAAATTCTGCCCTAGAACCTTCCTAAAGAACATGGCCCTACCAGTACTGTGATTTCAACCGTGTGACTGACCTATTTCAGACTTCTAACCTTCAGAACTGTAAGATAACAAATCCGTGCCCTTGTACACCACTGAATTTGTGGTGATTTGTTAACAACAGCAATAGAAAAAAAAAAAACAGCAATAGAAAACCACACTCTCTACAGAGCAAGCTGCAGAAAAACAAAAACAAAAACAAAACATAATAAAAAAAAAAGTGAGAATTGATAAATTCACTTGATTTTGGTTGTTTCAGAAGCATTTTAAAAAATCATGTAGTTGACTTGAGACCAGTTTTTTAGTTTTTACATTTCCCTGAGATTAAATGGTCACATGATCTTAATCTCTGAAAGACAAAATTACCGACAAGAGTCTTGACTTCCACGCTAGGAAGAACAAAAAATTTTGACTCCTGGTTGTTAATTTTTTTTTTCCCCATTCAGTTATAGTTTAAGTTTCTCCAAGCACACAGGCACTGTGAAATCACTCTAGCCGGTTTAAATGAAGTATGGAAGAGCACGGTGGGGTCAGCCAGCTGCTCTCACTGGGGAGGGAAGGCTACTCTACTTTGAAATGCACTTTGGAACAGTGCCAAATGAAAACACCAACCTGAAAATGCAGCTGTTGTTTCCAGGTGAAATAAGGCAAATTTGAGATAGGACATACGAATACAACACATGTCATGTAACCTCAACCTCTTCCAAGAGCAGCAGGAAGAACAATTCATAAGGGAATTGTTTTTAAAGATTTGGGACAATTCCAAACAGCAGTTCTTTGGAACTAACAGTTGAATTTTTGACTAGGATTCAATTGACCCATGACGGCAGCAACAGGATTTCGATAAATTCTCCACCTTTATAGAGCATCTGAGACACAAAAAGGGCAATTTATTCAGCGCAAAATGCAACAGGGAGGTGTTTTTACTGGTGGACAGGACTGATTCTCTCCCAAACTTTTTTTTTTTTTTTTTT
>JAQQSY010005051.1:0-11911 GCA_028646535.1 Procyon lotor | reverse complement strand
GATGGGGAGACTGAGTCACAGAAAAGGTGTGTGCCGGGTCTACACCCACTGGAATGGAAGGGAAGAATGGGAGGAAGGAGCTGAGACAGAGGCAGGAGGTTCTGCATTGCAGAGGGCCCCAGACGCCAATCAGGAGCTTGGAAGGGGCCATGGAGGGTGGGAGGGTGGGGGGGTGGGGCCAGGGTGGGAGCTGAGGGGCTTCCCTGGAGCGTCTAGGGTACCGAAGTGTGTGGGAAGGGGAGAGTCAGGTGGCAGAGAGCCCAGGTAAGAGGTTGTTGCAAATACGGTTGGTGGAAAGCGTGGCTCAAAGAGAAACTCTCCCGGTGACTGTACCACAGGATAGAGGCAAGAATGACTCTGAAGTTCCTGGCCTGGACAGCCACAGGAGTCTGGGGAAGAAGCCATGGGTTTGGTCCAGAGATTTAGGCATTGGATGGGTGGATGGACCAGGCACCAAAATTCTAGGTTTGGATGCTCCGACAGGCAGCCAGCCACTTTGGTTTTCCTTGCCCCTGCACAGGTGTCTTTCCCCAGGGCCCTGCCCAAGTGCACAGGTGAAACTTGCATATATGCAGATGTATGCAAATGAAAACAACCCAGGCTGGGCCGGGTGCCAGAAGCCAGGGGAGGGGGAAAGCCACCCGCCCTCTCGCCCTCTCCCTGACTCACCCTCTGACATGCCGCCTGGAATGCCACCTCCCCAGCTGGGCTTCCTCCAACTCGGGGAACTTGCTCCCGGAATCACCCCGCAGCTCAGACCCGGATCACCAGCCCAGAGGACCTGGGGGGAGATGAGGCTGGGGACTTTCTAAATCAGAGCAAGGCTTTATTCTGAGCTCTGCTTGCAAAACTGTGTGCAAACGGGGCAGGAAGAACACCCGGGCAAAATGGCATGAAGAAGTACACGAGGCACGTGACATGCCTTAAAGCATTTTCACGGATATGATTTCATTGGGGGCTCATAGTAACTTGTGATGTAGGTGGTTTATTAGCCCCATTTTGCAGATAAAGACGCTGAGGCTCATGTCGTGAAGGGCTTTGCCAGGAAAAGCCTGCCTAGTACAGAGCTGGATTTCCAATCCCGGCCCTCTGACTTAGTCAGTGCTCTTTGCTCTACCCTATGGTTTGGTGCTGGGCTGAGAGGAAGGGAAGCTAATTCTCAAGTCTGGGATTCCATTTGGGGAACTGCTGCCCCCTTGACTGTCTAGATCTTCACGGTCAAGGTGCCTCTAAGTCTCTTGGTCCTCAAGAACTTCAGGGAGTAAATGAGCGCTTGTCTCTAGGCCTGTGGCCCTACCCCTCCTCTCTGGCGGGACCATGCAGCCTACTTCCAGCACGTTAAGCCTCCCTGAGGGTCAGTACTCTCTTTTTAAGTACCTACTAGGCACAGCATCTGCGCAGGGCCCTGTGGAAGATCGGCCTAGGTCCCGCCCAACAGTGAATTTAGCAATTTACGTGTACGAAAATTGTGGGAAAGTAGTATAGGGGCGCTGGGGTGGCTCAGTCAGTTAAGCGCCTGCCTTCGGCTCAGGTCATGGTCCTGGGGTCCTGGGATGGAGCCCCACGTCAGGCTCCCGGCTCAGTGGGGAGTCTGCTTATCCCTCTCCCTCTGCCCCTCCCCTCCGACTCCCTCAAATAAATAAAATCTTTAAAAATACATATAAAGAAGAGTGCATTAAAACACACACACACACACACACAAGGGATACTTGAAAACCAGGCACCAGGTCACGAAGTAGGACTCAGCCAGCTCCCCAGGACCTCCCGAGTGACCCTCCTGGATAACCCTCTTCTCCTCCTTGGCACCCTGGCTTTTGTGTTCATCACCTCTCCGCTTTTCCTTACAGTTTTGTCACCCAGGTCTGCTTACTCTTACTTGTCGATGAATTTTCCATCGATAGAATCATACGGTACTTAGGATTCTTGCTTCCCTCTTCCCTCTTTCGACAGTGAGTAGACTCGAAGACCTCCTCCCCTGACTTCCTCATCCCAGACTCTCACCGCCCTCCGGTTTCCTCCCTGGCCTGGGTTCAGCTGCACTGTCTCTCTGAGATGCTCTCGGGTGGGTTTGCCACAGGAGGGCAGGGATGGGACCCGCCCCGGGGAACACAGCGCCCAGCCCGAGACCAAGTGTGGAACGCATGCTCAGTGCACAGGCAGTGAATGAATGAATGAATGAGGATGAGCAGAACGGCTATCTTTGTTTGCATTTCTGAGAAATCCCAGGGGCGGGGGGCTTATAGGAGGCCATAGGGTGCCATTCAGGAGGTAAGCTCTATCAAAGGGCCTCTTCTCCCTCCCCGCCCTCCCGCTGCCCCTCGGGGGTGAGCGGCTGTACCATCCCCTACATCCTGGCCCTCGCCACAGTCCCACCAGGTGCTATGGGAAGCACACTAGCTCGGCAGCCCAGCAGCTCTGAATTCTAACCCCACCTCCACACCTTCTTGACTTGGGCGCATAAAACTTCCCTGTGCCTCAGTTTCCTCATCCTTGAAAATGGACATCACAAGAAGCCCATTCTCAACAGTACTGTGAAGATTTAGTGAATTACTCTAAGCAACTGACATGAAGTAGGTGTTTTAATTTGTTAGTTCCCCTTCATGCTCTGAGTTCCTTTGACTCAGCCACAAGGAAGAGGCCTGTGCCCGTCGCTTCATCTCCCTGGAGGGTACCAGAGCCAATCTGATGAAAAAGCTGTCATTCCCAGGGGACTCGGGGCTGGCTGGAGGTGTCCCTCCCAGGACAGAAATCTGCAGGGCAGACAACCTGCTTTCCTCACGCCCCAAATACCAAAGAGTTCGGGGCAGCCTTCATTCTCCAGCCAATCCTGAAGCCACCCTCAGGTCCGCCTAAGCCCAGGGGTGCTGGTGAGGGTCTGCCCCCCTTGGCAGCATGTGGAACACTTTCATGCGGGGGATCTCAGCTCATTCTCCCCACCCGGGCAGGTGAGGCAAGTATTGCTGTCCCCATTTCACAGATGAAGAAACCAATGCTCAGAGCGGCTCAGAGCCTTGCCCAACATTGCACAACCCTAAGGGGCAGAGCTGGGATCGGAGCCCCAGCTTCCTGACTCTGAGTTTCTCTGGGTTTTTCCAGAGCAGCCCAGCTGTCTCTGAATGGGCGAAGGAGGAGGCAGGGACAAAGTTGCTAGCAACTGGCTATTGCGTGGCCCGGCAGGGCCTCTGGCCGGGTGTGGGAGGGCAGTCCGAGTGACACCCCGGTCTCTGCCGGGAGGTGGTACAATGGCGGAGTGGAGACCAGGAGAGAATGAGGGACAGCGGCGACATGAGAGCTGCGTGCAGGAGCGTGAAGGGCTTCAGACTCATTCTGGGTGACGTTTGAGGCCAGAATACTGAGAACCAAATGTAAGTTAGAGGAAGGTAGACTGAGGGGCAATATAAGGAAGACATTTTTCATAATCAGAGCCTTCCAAAAGAGGCACACTCTCCGCCTCCGTCTTAGGCACCAACTCCTTTTACCTTGTACGAGTGTGTATCTCACATCTCGTCCCCTCGGTTGGAATAAGGCATTCTAGGGGGCAGGTCGGCTTCCCCTGGAGCTCTGCTAACTCCACTGGGCATGGACGGCTGGGCCCCACTGTTGGAGAGTCTCCATCGCCGAAGGTATTCAGGCAGAAGTGGAGGGACGCTTGGAGATGGGGCTGAGGCCCTGGGCTCTGGGAGAGATGGCAATCTGCCGCCGAGACGGGTGGCTTCGAATTTCAGAGCCTCGTTCTTCTCATCTGTAAAATGGAGTTAATGATAGCTACCATATAAAATTGTTGTGAGAATCCAGTGACGTACTATGTGTGACTAGCAGAGTGCCCAGCACACGGAAAGCTCATAATGTGGCTTTTTTATGATGTATGTGGTTGAGGGGCTCTATCTTGGGCTAGAGATTTGGGGTAGGTGCCCACTAACGTGCCTTCAATTCTGACAGCATGATCCTATTCTATAAGCATCAGGAAAGGAGCTAAGCAGAAACCAGGAAGCGGACTGACTCAGTGGAGGAAACTGGTCAAAACAAACAGAACTCCCATTCAGAGTCCCTAGGGACTTGAGGCCATCCCGTGGACTTTTCCTACCTTGCCCTGCCTGCCCGTCTTAGGCGAGTTCCAAGGTCTAGACTTGGGACCTAGTCCTTAGAAAGTTTGGACATCATTAGCCCTGAAAAGGGCACCAAGAGTTCCTAGGCAGTGTGTCCCACCCTAGCTGTCTACCCTCAGGGCCAAGAACAGGGCCCAGAATTCTGATTTGGCCATCACCTGCCTTAACTACAAGCCCTTCACCAGCCCAAGCCTCCAAACCAGCCAAATGACGGGGCACCTCCTGCAGGGTCGTGGTGGCTCTTGAATGCCGGGCACCTGGGCTTGGAGGAGCCCTCGGGAGCCCCTTGGAACAGCCCTTGGCTTCCTTTCAATGTTCTGTCATCCTCTTTGCAGCTGGACGGCACCTCAGAGGTCCCCAGAGCCATGGGGTCTGGTTCTGGGCTGAAGAACGTCTGGAATGGGCCTGGAAATCCACATATTAATAAGCACCCCCTGTGAGAAATTGATTTGGCCCAGCTCCCTTCACCCCCCGGGGGAAGCTGAGCCTGAGACAGGAGGGGACTGGCTCAAGATGACATGTCAGAACTGGATGGGAGCCTGGCTCTCTGGACCCTGGTGCAGGATGTTTTCCAACCCAGCTCTCTGTCAGGGCTCGCTCCCCTAGAGACGTGGAGGGGAAGCCCACGCGGACATCTTTCCTGAGTATCCCCCGGGGCCCCCTACAGAGGGTGTGTCAACTATAGAGACCTAGTCATCCTCCTAGAAATGGCCGCTACCCAAATGAGATGGAAGCGTCTCGAACTTGCTGCCCCCCCACCCCCGCGATGTCAAGGTGTGAGAAAAAATCAGGGTTTGGGGCTAAATCTGTGGGGGGGGCAAGGTTGTCACAATCACAGTGGCAGAAAATTGTGGTCTGATTTGAAGAGCCTCTCTATCCACCAACACCTAGTGCAGCCGCCGGCACATAGGGCCGAAGGACGGCGTATTCACTAAATGGACGGCGGTCGATGTTGAATGGACTCCATCAGCTCCAGGGCTGCTTCCCAGGGGCAGGAGATGTGGGGACTCAGCAAAGCCTGAAGAATGCCAAACTGGGGGGAGGGGATGCTCCGAACAGATGAACAGCAAGTGGCCAGGGAAAGGGCAGCCAGCCAGGAGCCCGGGAGAGGGTTAAGCTGGTGGCCATGAACCAGATCCCATGAACCAGATCCGTGAACCAGATTCATCCCCATCACAGCCCCGGGCCAGCCCCTAGCAGGTCTCGGCCCCAGAGGCTCCGGGAGCAGCCCCAGTCCCCAGCCCTGGTCTCCGGGACACTGCATGTCCCGTGGGCTGTTGCCGCTGTGACTGCCAGCACCAGACTAGTGGGTAACCAAGATTGCGTGTCTGGGACTCCGGCGTGTGGCTGGGGTGTGGCCCCGGGCCCCGTGTGCGGTGGGGGCCGCGTGTGCCGTCGGTGTGGCTGTGTGTGCGTGTGGCCGTGTGCGGAGGACCGGGCGCCGGCTGTGTGATGCTCTGCGGGGCTCCTGGGGACGGGTTTGGAGAACGGCCGGGCATTGGGTGTGTGCCTGTGGCTGCGTGGCTGTGGGTTGCCCTGCGGGAGCCGTGGGCACCTCTGGGTGGAGACGGCCGTGGCGGGCGTGTGTGCTTGTGTGGGACCCCGCGGTGGTGTCTCAGGAGTGCCCGCGCCGCGGCCTCTGGCCCTTCTGGTGGTGTGTCGTGTGTGCGGCCAGGAGAGGCGCCCTCGGCAGTGTGTGTCGCCCTGTGTCCCCCGGGGACTCGGCTGTGTCACCGTGTGTGACTGTGACTGTGTGTGAGGCAGCATGCCACCCAAACCACCTTCCTTGAGTGGCTTTGATGTGGTCGAGGTTCCAGGGGCCGTGAGGACGCCTGCCTCACTCGTGAGGACTTCAAAGATGGCTGTCCTCTCTGCCCATTGGGGGGGAAACCCATTTCCCCCTCACCCTTCCCCTCTCTCCTCCCTCTGCCTGGAGGACAGGCCTGTTTGTTTTCCTATTTTTACTGCTTCGGATGAGTTCATGGCCGCAACTGACTCACCACTCTTTCCGAGAGACTTGGGGAAGGAAACAGGGGTTGCTTGGTTGGGGCCTCTGCCCACGAGCCCCGGGGGCTTTCAGAGCAGGGCCAAGGAAGACATCTGGGTCCACTGCCAGCTGTGTGAGCACCTCAAGCCATTCACCCTCCGTGAGCTTGGAAGGTCAACGAGCCCTCTGTGGAGGTCATTGTCCGGTCCCTGCCTCCTATCCCAAACGAGAAGGCCTCTCCCTTCCCTACGAGTTCTCCTCTCCTTTGAAGTGACCGGGTCAGTTGAAAAGCAAGCTGGGGCTTTAGGGGTACGCGTGACATCTCCCCCAGACCTGTGTCCCTGCAGGTGATTCACACAGTAACAAGGATGCCCTGACTCACAACACTGTTTGGGCGCCCCCTATGGGCGGAGGCCGCTGCGGCTGAAGGAGACAGCGAGCTGGAGCTCCAGGCTGAGACCTACGTGGCTCCGTGGGACAGACACAGTGGTGTTCCCTCCAGGGACGCCCCAGTCTTCTGGGGGGAGTCAGAACCCTCCCATGCACAGGCTCGGAGACGAAGAACAAGGAGAATTCAAACGATCATTCCCCTGGGCTGGGGGAAGAGTCATGTTCCCAGTCTGAAGAGGGATCAGAGAAGGCTTCTGGAAAGGGCTGCAGGAACTCTGGGCGAGCCCGGAGGGAGTGCATCCTGGAGGGTGGACAATTGGGAGGGCCCGGGGAATGGAGTGAACAGGGGAGGAGGCGAAGGGAGGTGGGAAGCCCGAGATGGCGGAGGCCTCACGCCTGTTGATAGGAAGGGCTCGGGCTAGACTCTGTCCATGTGGCAGAGGACCTCTAACTAAATAGTGTGGGTGGGGCCAGGCAATGCCCTCTGGTGTGGACCCCGCATCCCTCCAGCGGCAGCCAGCACATAGCTACCCACATCTGGCCATCCCGGAGGGAGCTCTGAGGCTGGGGCTCATCCCTTTCCCCTGCCCTAGCCTGGCAAGCCGACACCCCAACCACACCCCCGCTTGCCTGAACTGTAGGCCCCCCACTTCCGCCCTGCGGATGCCCCTGCCAGACTCTTACCATAGCCGAGGCCATGAAGACTTTCCTCCACTGCCGCCCTCCTCGCCCACTGCCTTGGAGGCTCCTTCCCACCCCTGGAACCGGCTAACTCACCAGAGCCCACTCCTCCAGCCCCCTGGCCCTGGGGCGAAACTCCCCCACTTCAAATTGAGGGGTGTTTGGGCCACCCTCCTGCAGGAATTGAGAAGAACTTCAGAGAAAGGAGTCAGGAGGCCAAGCTCTGGGGAAAACACCGGGCAAGGCACTTAGCCTCAGTTTCTCCATCTGCAAAATGGGCCCGGTGACGCCTGCCCTGCTGGGTTCCCAGAGCGGGTGGGGAAGGCTCCAGTGAGCTCATGGGTGTGAGGGCCCTGGTGAGCCATAAATAGTCCCGTGTCTGTGGGAGGGAGGGAGGGAAGCTGTTATTCCAGCTGGGCCTCGCTGCCGGCACGGAGGGCTTGGCCAGCGGGGGGCTGGGGAAGTGTGAGGGTCTCTGTGCCAAGTGCTGACAGCTGGAGGATTCGAGACTGGCACCCTAATGAGAGCTGGGGGGCAGGCGAGCCTCGGCGGAGGCCACACCAGGGACAAGTGCTGGGGCGACAGTGGCGGGGTCTGTGACATGAGGACTTTGGGCCGGTCACTTGGACAAGTGACTCAAGAAAATGCTTTTGGGAAGATGGGTGAGAAACCAGAGGTCACCGGTGACATCACTCTCAGCCTCTCTTGACATCCCTGCCTCTGCAAGGAGAGGGTGGAGAGGTCATCTTCTCGCCCCTCTGTCCCTGAGCCCCCGGGACAGGAGGCTGAGCCTGTTAGCTGCTGTGGACTCAGGGGATTTCTGGTAAGGAACATTCTGGAGCTGAAACCACTTCCCCAGGAGGGGCGTGTTGATCTTTCTCTAGCCTGCCAGAGACATGGTTCCAGACCCTTCTCCCTCCTCTTTAAATGGGCCTCATGCCTTCCCTCATGTACCCTCTGCCTCCTCCAATCCATCTGCCCACTCTCTCTACTCTCTCGGGATCCTCGCTCAGCCTTCTCCTCTGAGTGTTTGAGCAGGCTACTCCCTTTCTGGAAAGCAGCTCTTCCAGGACACTCCCCACCCAGCTTCAGGTCAAGTCCCGTCCCTGCCAGTTTCTAGCCAAGTTACCTTGGTCAAGTCATTAAGCCTCTTTAAGACCCAGTCTTACCATCTGTGAAATGGGGCTAATACTATCTCCCAGGGTATCGAGAATGAAGATACAACACATGAAGCACCAAGCTTAGCTCCTGCCCCAGGCGAGAGGCTCAACACCTTCACCCTTCCCAGAAACTCCCCCAAAGCCTCAGTTTACCATATACTGACTTCCCCTACTCATTGCTTTGTAACAAGTCAAAAGACAGGTACTTACTGAGTACTCCTTTCCCCGTGTTTAGCACGGAACATCCAACCACTCTGAGAGCGTGGCTTTCATGACAGCCTAAGTCAAGGGCAGGGTTTGTGGAGACAGGGAATGGTCGGGGCAGGAGTGGTTCAGGATGCCTTCTTGAAGAAGGAGGCCTTGCAGGGCAAGTAGGAGAGGCAGAGGAGACAAGAGAGGCCATGTGGACCAAGGGTACAGCAGAGGGATGACCGTGATGTGCTCACTGGGGACACAGGAGTAGAGAGAGGATATACGGGAAACTGGATCGAGATGTTCAGACCAGACGCAGCGATGCTTGAGTGCCGAGTAGAGGCATTTCGACCAGACCCGACAGGAAATAGGGAGCTATAGCAGGTTCTTGAGCAAGAGAATGGAGTTTGAAAGGGAAGGGATGGGCCGCCCATTGATTAAGCACTAACTGTGGTCCGGATTTTTGCCAGGTGCTTATTACGTGTTCCCACTTAACCACCAAGAAACGCAGTAAGATATGCACTGTCTCCATTTTATGGGTGGGGGAATGGACACTTGGAGAGGTGAAGCGACTTTGCCAAGATCACAGAACCGAGGAGAGAGTGACGCAAAGCTTGCTGAAGTCCAGAGCCCCTGCACTTGCCGGCACAACCCAGTTTCCACCAGAGCATCGGCGGAGAGGAGAGAGCATCTCCTCTGCCACCCTCCCCAACCCCTCGGTGCCGTTGGCTTCCAGGGCTGGGAGTGTCGGCGGCCAGTGGCGGTGATGTTGCCCCGGCGGGTTGATGGAGAGAACACTAGTGGTGACCACTCTCCAGTCACTACCCGAGGAGAGGTCTGGAGGTCAGGGGTGAGTGAGGAGGGGACAGCAGTGACGCTGGGCCTGTGAGCCTTGCCGGTCCAGGAAGTGGGAAGGATGAGGCAGCAGGTTTGGGACGTGCTGAGTCTGACACCATGGGACCAGCAAGAAAGGGCCACGACTTCAAGCTCAGCAGAGAGGACTGAACTCTGAGCACGCTGCCTGTCCCTTCCAGGCCAGAGACACGCAGAGAATGCGGCCTGCGGGACCTCCTTCCTTGGCCTCCCCACTGGCTCTCAGAGTGGAGCCGGGGGCGGGGGAGGGGGGGCGTCTGGAAAGATGCTGACTGGCGGTCTCCCTTACCACCTCCCACCCTCCTTCTACCTCAGCCCTCGGTGTGCCTGCTGGGGCCTGGGAGCCAAAGGACCAGCTCCCTGGTTCTTGTCTGTACCCATCCCACCAGCCCTTGGGCTCTCTGCCATCTCTCTCCTTCCCTGGGCAGCTCACTGATTCAAAAGGTATCTCTTAAGCACCCCCATGCCAGGCCTGTGCTGGGGCCCAAGGATAGAGCTGTGTCCTCGGAGAACTTACATTCTCATGGGGGAGACAGACAATAACCAAGGAATGAAAGAGAAACTCGTTTGGAGTAGTGACGGCGCCGTGAGGAAGAATAAGACAGACTTGTAGAGATTTTAGATCAGGTCAATCAGAGCACCTCTAAGAAGAGATCTCTTGAGCTCTGAATGACTAAAAAAAGGAAAAGTATAGGAAAGAGCATTCTCAGTGGAAGGAAGGGTAAGTGCAAAGGCCCTGGGGTAGAAGCTGGCCTGGCATATGTGAGAAACAGTGGGAAGGCTGGTCAGCCTGGAATGCAATGAACGAGGGGGAAAGTAGGAGACGATGAGGCACGAGACGTCGGCAGAGTCCAGATGTGTAGGGCCTGTAGAGTTTCTAGATTTTTTTGAGTGACATTAGAGGCCCTTGGGGCGAGGGGGGTTGAGGCAGGGGAGGGATGTGTTCTGATATACATTTATCAAGATCCATCTGGCTGAGGGGCTGAGGGCTGATCAGTCCGTCGATCCTTCCCCTCCAGGATCTTGAGTCCCCGCAGCCCCCAAACTCTCCTGCACATCTGGCATAAGCTGCAGGGAACATTCTACAGAAGTTGCCTTCATTTACTGTCTCATAATGAGAAGGTCCCGGGGGTGACTTGAGAGACCCCTAAGGGAGTGGCTACCATGGAACCGCCTCATTTGCCTGGTGGGGGTTCCTTTCCTTCAGCCTGGTGCGGGGTACCTGTGGGTCAGGGGCTCCTGACCAGGACCCACACCAACACCTAGACAGAAATTTCAGGTCTGGAGAAACTGACTGAGGACAGAAGGGACGAGGAGGTGAAGGCAATGGCTCAGCAGGTGACCTTTACCCTCTACTGACCCCTCAAGTCCTGCCAGAGCCCCTGGGTGCCCCCGTGGGGCGGGAGGAGGTGGCCTCCATCTGGGTGGGGGCATGAGGAATCTGGTGGGCCTCCTGGGGGCTGACCCTGGGGACGGACGCTCAGCAGCACTGGGAAGGGCCTGAGTCAGATCCGGAGAGCAGCACGGGGCGGCCTGGCTGAGGTCACAGTCTGGTGGCTGGAGGTGGCCTCCCGACCCGAGTCCTCCACCCCAAGCTGGTGTTCGTCCAGAGGGCCTCCTGACATGCGCCAGGCGCCTTCCTGGCCTCCCTGGGGCACTCCTGGGACACGAGGCGCTCAGAGCCAAGAGCAGGCTGCGGCTGGGCTCCAGTCTCCACCCTCCCCATGTGCCCAGATGGACAGAGGCGGGACCCCATTCCCCCTGAACCCCCAGACTCAGGGAGGGACACACCCCTGCCCTCGAGGGGACCCCAGCCTCGGAGAAGACTGAGATGCACTGAGTGACCATAAAGATGGAGATCAAAAGGAGAGTCTCCAACTGAATCACAGTGGGAGTACAAAACGGTGGTGGTAAGAGGGAGCCCCAAGGAGGGCAGTGGGAACGAGGCCGGGCTCTGAGACCCTTTGTTCACACCGGGTTCCTCTGCCTGGGGTTGTCTCCCTCCCGTGGGCCACTGTGGGTCAGGGGCTCGGGGGCTGCCATAGGCTTTGGCAATCCCCCCTGCGCTCTTGGAGAGAAGCGTTATGCCCTAGGAGCCCAGGGCAGGCACCGTCCCATGGGTCAGCTCGCCCCTGGCTCCTGCCTCTGGAAGCTCCGTCTCTGACCCCCTCATACCCACAGTGCACCGAGGCAAAGAGTTGTGCAAGGGTCAGGAGGCAGGGCGGCAGGCTGGCTGGGGAGGGGAGATTCCTGTCTCCTGCCCCGACCCCCTGAGGCCTTCCCTCCCGCAGCCCTGGCTTGTGTGTGCAGCAAGCGCCCTCCTCTGAGGCTGTTGTCGGGCGGTCAGAGCTTGTTTGGCCTGCGGGTTCTCACCCCAGCGCCTCCTCCCCCTTACCTTCCGCCCAAGAAGAGCAGCCAGAGGCCTGAGACGGGAGACAAGCCAGGGGCTGGAGCCAGGCTGGGCCACGGCTGAGGCTCCAAGCCCAGCAAGAGCATCGAGTGCCTCCCAGACAGAGTCTCAC
>JAQQSY010005050.1:0-11911 GCA_028646535.1 Procyon lotor | reverse complement strand
TGTTTGTTTTGGTTTCCCGTTTCTTGTGGCGGGTGGAGAGGGGGCGGCAGGCAGACAGGGCTTGAACTCCCGCGTCGGGGTGGGTGGGCTTGACCTGCTTTGAGGTGGAAGCGGGAGGCCTTCCTCAGCCGAGAAAGGCTGGGCCTCTAGGCTGGGGAGGGACTGGTTTGCCAGAGGGGACGGTGGGGAGGCCGGGACCAGCTGGGGCCTGGGGGGGGGGGGGAAAGCCCTGCGTCAGAGTGAAAGGTGGTTGTGTTTTCCTGGAGCCTGCCAGGCACACGTTCCAGGGAGCCCTCCTGCACAGCTCCGGGTACCCTCTTTCTTTGGGGTCCAGTGAAAGTAGGGATCCCTGGAAGAATGAGGTCAACGCTGGTGCTGGGAGCAGAGTCCTGTGGGTGGGGGAGGGGGTCCTGGGAGTAGCGGGGGAGAAGCCTTTTTAATCATTAACCTGCTTGACTGAAATCTGAACTGCGGTGCCTCCAGCTCTATTGATTCTGAAAGCACAGCATCTGGGGCCGGTGGCCGCCCCGAGACCCTGGAGAGGGCGGGGAGGGACGGGGAGGCGGGGCTGGGGAGGAGGGCGGGGCGGCCTCAGGGGCCTGGGGCCTCCGCGGGGCGGAGAGGGGCGTCTTTGGGGGCCGGCGCTGGGGGAGGGGCAGTCCGCGGAGCCACAGGGACCCCTGAGTGCAGGAAGGAGCCAGAGGAGGGAAGGAGCAGGGAGGAGGAAACTGAGGCCCAGAGGAGCACTTGCCCAAAGTGACAGGGTCAGAGCCTGCACCCAAACTGAGGTCAGCTGACTGCACGGCACTGATGAGAGGACCAGGGAGTAAAAGGACCCTGAGGGCAGGGGAGCTGCTGAGCTGACGGGCATGAAGAGGGCTGAATCCTCAGGGTTCCGAGCTTCAGAGGGCAGGGCATTCCCTCTTTTTGCCTGTGAGGATACCACCGGCTTCAGAACATGGCCCTGGACCGACTGAGGGAAAGATCAGGCCACTGAAGGAGAAAGGAGGGTCAAGAAATAAGAAATGCTGGAAGGAGCTGCACAGCAAGGAGCACTGGGAAGACACCTGTCCTTGTTCACTCAGCCAAAGCCCAGGGCCCCCGCAAGATGCTTTCACCGCGACAGCAGAGGGGGCTCCTGGCTCCCTCCTGTTTTCTGATAGTAGGACTCAGAGGCCTGTGTCACCTCTGAGACAGAAGGGGAGCCCTTCGTGGGGAGCCACATTCTGGCAGAGGCAGGGTCAGAAACATGTGGCACCAACGGGCCGTCCTGGTCCCTGCAGCTTCCCTGGCCAGTGCCAGCTCCTAGAATAGCATCTCCGAGCTGGGATGGCGGGGATGCGAGCCCAGCTGCCCGCTGGGTGAGCTGCTTCCTGGGAGGACCGGAGGGGGACAGAAGGCACGAGCTCGCAGACGGAATTGGACAGGTACCTGAAGTGAGTAAGGGCAGTGTGAAGGTAGGGAGAAAAGAGGACTGAAAACCACACACGCACACAGATAATGCGGCTCTGACGACACAATGTTAGGGTTCCACAGCGAGGCCAGGAGCGGGCACAAGGCCGTGCCGAGGCCGTGCTGAGCGTGTCCGAGGACGCCACGTTCTGTCTGTCGTGGTGGCGGCAGGTGCTAGGCTGTCCCGTCCGGCACCCTGGAAGCTTCACCCTGGACATTCCAAAGGAAGACCCTTGCCTGTGGCGTGAAGGACAACGAAGGTAGTGAGCCCAGAGCCTCGTGTTGGTAACATCTTTCTCTCCCCTTTCTCTGACAGCTCAACATCCTGGTGGACACAGGCAGCAGTAACTTTGCAGTGGGGGCTGCCCCCCACCCTTTCCTGCATCGCTACTACCAGAGGCAGCTGTGAGTCCTGGGGAGAGCCAGACAGAAGAACCCTTCCCAAGGATCCAGGGCCCAGAAGGGTCAGGGGAGGGCTTCGGGGAGAGACTAGCTCCTCGGATCCTTTCCAAGAGAGAAGAGTGGAGAGGGGGGATTTGAGGAGGTCTCCTATGGGAAAGGGTAGGTTGAGGGGCCGGAAGGAAGTTCTTCAGGACTGAGACGGGGCAGCTCCCTTGGGGAGGGAAAGAAGGAGGGAGAGGAGCCCCGGAGCTCCCAGAGCCAGCTCAGGGTCTTCTCTCTGCCTGAATTGGGACCGGAGGAGAGCCTTCCGTAAGCCCCATGGCCTGGGCCGGTATCAGGGCCCGCCAGCTAAAATGGCTCCCTGCACCACCCAGAGTTCCAACCACGAGGTTTAGCTAACTGGCGGAAGGGAGGGTTGAAGCGAGTTTTTAAGGTAAGAGGCAGAGAGGGATGACGTGGGAGCCTCCTTAGCATAAACATAAGAAGCAGCGAGAAGACATCTAATGTCTGAGGCATCTGTGTGTGTGGAAATCTGGGAGGAGAGGCTCACATCCCATCCTTGGACTTCTAGGCAGATGCCCAAGCCTCCCGCTGCATATTCTGCCTTCCCTATCTGAAGAAAGCCGGCAGGGAGCGTGGCGCAGGGAGGACCCGGAAAGGGGTTCATTCCAGTCCTTGTCCCAGTCCCAGCCCCGCCCGGTGGGTGGTGAGACTCAGGCGAAGGCGTCACGTGCTGACGGGCATGTTCCTCACAAGCAGTGTGACACTCACCCGCTCGGCTGAGATGCTGTGCCGACTCTTTCTTTGGAAGAACTCGCTGTAGAGGTTCCACATTCCTCCCGCCTGGCACTTTCTCTACCACTCAGATGGTACCACCAGGTCCCAAGGCAGCGGCAGTCAAAGGCTCCTTTTCTCTGGGAGCCCGACGGAGCCGGGGGGGAGGAAGGGATGCCCGCTAGCTGTCCCTCCACCGCAGTGGGCACAATACACAAAGCCTAGGCTTGTTCCCCGCAGGGCCCAGGCTCCAGATCTAGGGATAGGAGCTGTGGAGACAGGAGAGTGAGCCCCAGCGACAGCTGCCCTCATCTGTTTGCAAGGTTACTGTACATTCTGTTCTGGGTGATGGATCTGGGATGTTCTGCTGAGCAGCCTGAAAGCATCTTATCTTGTGTGGGATGCCCCTGAGATAAGGTGAGGCTGTGGGAGTAGGTTAGCTGCTGGGTCCCCGTGCCAGTGTCGCAGCACACCTCCACAGTCCTCTGCCTCCTCTCCACAGGTCCAGCACATACCGGGACCTCCGGAAGGGCGTGTATGTGCCCTACACCCAGGGCAAGTGGGAGGGGGAGCTGGGCACCGACCTGGTGAGCATCCCCCACGGCCCCAACGTCACTGTGCGCGCCAACATCGCTGCCATCACTGAATCAGACAAGTTCTTCATCAATGGCTCCAACTGGGAGGGCATCCTGGGGCTGGCCTATGCCGAGATCGCCAGGGTGAGAGGAGCGAGGCCGAGCCCTGGACCCTGTGTCTGCACCGCACCCTGCATGTTACCGAGGGACGGGCTTGGAGAGAAGGGGAACTGACTAAGGGGGGGACACAGATCAGCCTCAAGGATTAATTAATGGGGATAGGGTGGCAGTCTGAATTGCGTCTCTGCAGAGGGCAGGACTAGAGTGAGGGACGCTGTGACGGGTACAGGATTAGGCTCCGGTTTCTACCGACTCCCAAGATCTTAGGAACAAGGGAACCCCCACCCCCAGACCCGAAACAGGTTAAGCCTATGGGGATCAAAGATTCTATACATCTTTCCTGTTTGTACTGCCCGTGTCTCTTGCTAACCCTCTCTCTGCCAAATCTCAGAACTGTAAGATAGTCTTTCCCAAGGAACATCCCCCAAGTTTTCCTTTTGCCTTCCAGTTTAGGCAGGAAGCTGGCCTCTTTCCATCAGGGCCCTCCGTGTGAGGCTTCACTCCTTGTCTCTTTCTGCCACAGCCCGATGACTCCCTGGAGCCGTTCTTTGACTCCCTGGTAAAGCAGACCCACGTTCCCAACCTCTTCTCCCTGCAGCTCTGTGGCGCTGGCTTCCCCCTCAACCAGTCAGAAGTGCTAGCCTCAGTTGGAGGGAGCATGGTGAGTAGATCCTAGGAGAGGGGAGGTTCCAGCACTGGGTGGAGGGATGGGGACCACCTGCCTCCCCTCCCTCTAAGGCTGCAGCACAGTCTCGGGCTCTACTACTTAGAATCAAGAGAAACCTCTTTAAACTCCCCACCTCCACTTTTCTTTTTCCATCCTTTTCTTCTTTGCATTATTGCAGAAAGAATTCCAGGTACCTATGGTAAACTTGGAAAGGAGGAGATGATTAGGGAACTTCAAAGGAAATACAAATAAGACCTCTCAGGGCACCTGGGTAGCCCAGGTCATGATCCCAGAGTCCTGGGATTGAGCCCCATTTAGGGCACCCTGCTCAGCAGGGAATCTGCTTCTCCTTCTCTCACTGCTCCCCCCCCCAACTCGTGCTCTCTCTCCCTAATAAATAAAATCTTAAAAAAAAAAAAAAAAGGAAGGCCTCTCAAATTAAGATGATTCAGTCTGATGAGCAGAAGGCAGCGATGTAAGGAGTTTTAAAGTCTATTTATTAATTAACTAGGACAATCGGTGAATGGTTCTCCATCTCCCAACATGCAGAGAAAATAAAACTTGTAATAGAAGCAAATAATCATTCATTTAACATTTATTATGCCAGCTTAGGTTTAAATAACTTTATATTGAGGGCCGTGAGACTCTGAAACAAATAATTTAAAATCCTGTAAAGTCTTCCCCTGATATATTCTTAACACATTTAAGAAACTACGAATCACTTTGGGACAAGATTTGATTAGAAGCAGGAAGATGAGAAGAGTGGCCTGTGAAGGGCTTCACCACGCCCTCCCGCACCCCCGAAATCTCTGATCCCATTGCTTGCTCTCTGGGTGACTTGCTGTCCGTCCGTGCTGGGACACGGGTACCTCCCTCCCTTTGTCCCCAGATCATCGGGGGTATCGACCACTCACTGTACACGGGCAGCCTCTGGTACACACCCATCCGGCGGGAGTGGTACTACGAGGTCATCATTGTGCGGGTGGAGATCAACGGGCAGGACCTGAAAATGGACTGCAAGGAGGTACCACCACCAAGGGGGGCCAGGGGGAGGGGAGGGGGAGGCAACGTATCATGAGGTCAGACCCTGAGTTATGAGGTTGGGAGGACAAGGCAGAGGAGCAGGACCTGCAGAAAGCATTGGGGGCTGAGCCCAGAACCATCAGGAGCTTGATGGTAATGGTAACGCAGCAGGACCTGAAGTTGGGGGCTAGGGACTGGCAGGGCACTTGCACGGGGACCTTGGGGCTTATGGGCTGGAAAGGAAAAAAGCCTGTCTGGGCTCCAGTCACCGCCTCACTGGGTGGCCTCGGGCAAGTCCCATGCCAGGCAGTGTGGGGGACGATGCAGGGGAAGCATCCGGCTTTGAAGCTAGAAAGGCCTGGGTTTCCAGCTCTGCCATTTACTGGCTATGTGCCGACAGGCAAGTTACTAGTTGTGTTTCAGTTTCCTCATCTGCAAAACAGAGGGAAAAACAGCTTTTCCAGAGATTGCGGCAAAGACAGAGAGAAACTCTTTCTCCCAGTGCCTGGCACACAGCAGTACCCAAGAAACGGCAGCTCAACCATTTGGGTTTTCCTTACCTAGATTCTGAATGTATGTTCGATGAGAATAGATATAAAAGTACTATGAAAAGTTAAAAGCACTATACAGGGTAATTTTATTTTCAAGATGTGGAGAATGTCTGCCCAACCCAAGATGCTAAGAGTTAGCATTTATGGAATGCTCCCTACATGCCGGGCACCCTTCTAAACGCTCCACATGTTTTCATTTCATCCTTATAATAACTCTTTGAGGTAGGTGCTATTATCATCCTCATTTTAAAGATGAGGAAACTGAGGCACAGAGGCTGAACAACTTGCCCAAGGGGTAGTCCTAAGAGAAGTGCCAAGCCAGGATGCCACCCCGAGCAGTCAGATCTACCTTTCCGATTCCAGCCAGAGCCCGGCATCAAAAAGGGCTTTTGAGTCTTCTAACCCCCTCTTCTCCACCCTAGTACAACTACGACAAGAGCATCGTGGACAGTGGCACCACCAACCTCCGTTTGCCCAAGAAAGTGTTTGAAGCTGCCGTCAAATCCATCAAGGCGGCCTCCTCGGTCAGTGGGACTCAGGGCAGGGGTGCAAGAGATGAGACAGTGTCAGAGGAAGTCCGTGAAGGTCACAACCCTCAACAAGAGCCAAGCTGTCTACCCTTAGATCCTTCTACTTAATGTCTTCAGAGCGAGTCTCTTTCTCGGGCCTCGGCGTGCCCATCACACAGGCCCCCTGGTGCACAGTTCTGGCCTCACTCTCCAGCTCTCTTCCCCTAATTCTTGGGTTTCAGTGTGCCTTTCCCCAGTTTGGACACTCCACAGAAAAGCAAAAAGAGGGCCCAGTGAGTGTTCTCTTGAGACCGGGAGAAGCGAGATGGCGGAAGAGGCGGCTTCCTCACTGTTACCCTTTCTTGGCCACACAGACGGAGAAGTTCCCGGACGGGTTCTGGCTGGGGGAGCAGCTGGTGTGCTGGCAGGCAGGCACCACCCCTTGGAACATTTTCCCGGTCATCTCCCTCTACCTAATGGGCGAGGTCACCAATCAGTCCTTCCGCATCACCATCCTTCCACAGGTATGTCCCTAGCCGGTCGGTGGGGTCCCAGGAAGAGGACACAGTTCGCACAGGGAGGCAGGGAGCAGGCGTGGCTTCCCAGAAGGTGGAAGACGAGAGAGAGCGGTGTCCCGCGGCACAAGGCAAGCCCGCGGAGCTCAGGGAGGACCGAGGGAAGAGCAGCCCCCGGGCACAGATATCTAGAAGGCTGGGGGGGTGGGGGGCGTGGATTGAGGATCCTCTCCCTCTCTGACTGCTCGTCCTTAGCAATACCTGCGGCCCGTGGAAGACGTAGCCACGTCCCAAGATGACTGCTACAAGTTCGCCATCTCACAGTCCTCCACGGGCACTGTGATGGGAGCTGTGATCATGGAGGGCTTCTACGTCGTCTTCGATCGGGCCCGAAAACGGATTGGCTTTGCTGTCAGTGCTTGTCATGGTAAGAGAGCCAGGGAGGAGGGTGTGGGCTCCGCGGTCCGCGTTCTCAGTGTCAGCGGTTAGGATACCTGGGCCGGTCAGCCTGGGAGGTAGTCGCAGTTGCCTCAAGGCCGAGCCGACACGCTGTGGAAGCTAGCGTCCGGGCTCGTGCTCTGCCCGTGTCGCCCGGCGCGGTGAGGCCTGCACGGCTTGTAACCTCTGCTGGAGACCCAGAGCCGTACGAGCTGCCTCAGCCCCTAGAGAAGCTGCAGATCCCTGGGCAGCAGGCCGGGCAGGGACCCTGTGGGCTGCTACGTGATGGGGTCGAGCGCTCCTTCAGAACGGCAGTGGGGTCTCACGAGTAGTATCGGCGGAAGCCGGTGAGCGTACTGGGAATACATGGGGCGTCTATGTGGTCTGCTCCGAAGACTGACCTTCAGGTGTCATTCCTGCCGCCTGGTTACCCAGGAAAGGGCTGTTGCTCCCAGGGCCCTGGGAGGAGAGACGTGCTTCCACCTAGCAAGGCTGCTCTGGCCTGCTCCTAAATACTCCAAGGACGGAGAGGCTAGAGCCTCCTCGCGGGCTAATTTCAAGGCCTAGCGGGCAGTTCTTTTTGTCGTATGACCCAAACTGCTGTGTGATGATGAGAGCTGCCCGTTCGCGTCTGCCCTCTCCCCAGTGCACGACGAGTTCAGGACGGCAGCGGTGGAAGGCCCGTTTATCACCCCGGACATGGAAGACTGTGGCTACAACATCCCCCAGACAGACGAATCGACCCTCATGACCATAGCCTACGTCATGGCGGCCATCTGCGCCCTCTTCATGCTGCCGCTCTGCCTCATGGTGTGCCAGTGGCGCTGCCTCCGCTGCCTGCGCCATCAGCATGATGACTTTGCTGATGACATCTCCCTGCTGAAGTGAGGCGGCCCGGGGGCAGGAGACAGAGGTTCCCCTGGGCCGCGTCTCGTGGTTCACTTTGGTCACGAGCGGGAGACACTGACGGCACTGGTGGCCAGAACCCCTCGAGGCCCTCACCTACCCACCAAATGCCTCTGCCTTGACAAAAAAGAAGGAAAAGCGGGCGAGGTGGGTTACAGGAATGGCACCTGTAGGAGACAGGAGAGGGAAGAAAGAAGCACTGTGGTGGCGGGATTACTCTTAGTCACCTCAGGCCTGAGTTGGGAAATTCTGGGCTTGACACTTCGGCCTTGAACCTTTGCCCACCACCCCTTTGGATTCTCCAGCCCAAAGTCGTCTTCTTTTCTTAGTTCCGGAAGTAGCGGCATCACAGCCACGTCACCCCAGTGTGCGTCTCTCTGCGGAGAAAGGGCCAATGTCGTTCCCTGCTGGCCCAAGTCAGCAGGGCCGGATGCACAGTTTGCTATTTGCTTTAGTAACAGGGACTGTATAAACAAGCCTCACGTTGGTGCAAAGATTGCCTCTTGAATTAAACAAAACATACCGAGACTGAGTATTTGTACAGATGGGGGCGGCTGGAAGAGGAGAGGAGAGGAGAGGGAGCGCAAAGGCAGGGAACAGCTCGGGTCGGAGCCGGAAAAGGCAGACCCGCGGCCGCTCGCCAGTCCCGGCTTCGGACTGCATCTCCAAGAAGGAAGCCCATCCTGGAAGATGGGTGTCGCTGCCTGACGCGTTCCGTGCTGTGGCTGTAGCCTGACCAAAAGGGAGCTGGGAAGGAGGGCTGACCTAGCCAAAAAGCTCTTTCTAACTCTCTTAAATGAAAAGTGCCCACTAAGAAGTTCCATCTAACAAATGAATTGCTACCTGAATGATTCCACTTGTCTCTACCTGAACCCTCTGCCCCACACGCGATAGGTAACACTCACATTTCCCAGCCCCAACCCTATGAGAAGGCACCCGGAACACAGCAAACAGAGCGGGGCGGGGCTCTGTCTTCCTGCCCACGTGTTCACTCCCTCCCCCAAATCCCTAGTCCCCTGGGGCTCTGCAGCTGAGGTGCCGAGAGGCAGAGACAGGAGGCCTCTCTTACTTAACCCTTGAAAGCAGAAGCCTCAAGATTCACTCAACAGGTATACGTGCCCTGGTGTCTCTGCCTGGATCTCTTCCTGTTCAGTTGTACGTAGTAGTGAGATGTCCACACGGAACACAGCCCTTCCATCACCTTCTCACCCCCTCTGGCATCCCCTCCATTATCTTGGCTAAGGCACCCCACTGTGGTACTAGTATTATACCCGGTGTCAGAACCGCAGGGCTCTCTGGGCTCTAGCATCATGACCTTCGGTAACAAGGCTGCTGGAGAAAGGCTGCCAGCCCCAGGGCTTCCGTACTTCCTCTACCACCAGAGCCCCTCAAGGGAGGGCCCCCTTCTGCCCTATCCTACTCTCGACTCTCCGCTCCAAACAGTACTTGGGTACCCAGGCTGGTCCTTGGGCTGGGAAGTGGGGGCCAAGTTCATCTCCTCCCCATCAGTTCTAACGCAGCCAACTCTGGAACCAGTGTCAGCGGAAGACATGATTCTCCCAGTAGCCCCAGCAGGTCCTGTCCCGCTAGCTCGTCCGCACGCCGCTGCCAGGTATGGGACCTGCCAAGTGTGGAACCACCTGATGAGGGAAAGGGAAGCACAAGGAGGGCCTCCGGAGACCCTGGCTTCGGCCAGCTGCCCACAAGCCATAAACCAATAAAACGAGAATACTGAGTCACCGTTATCTGGGTTCTCTTCATTCCCCTCACACTTGGTGCTGCTCTGGACGACTGGGAACACCCCCTCCTGCCCACAAAGACTGTCAGGAAGACTGGAGACTGTCCGTTTCCAGCTTGGAACTTACTGTATAAATAAACTTCCAGAATTGCTACCATGTAATGAAAACGCCACATTCTGCTTTATAATTTCTATCCATGTTGGGGAAAACTGGCTTTTCTCCAGCTCTTTCCAGGGCATAAAACTCAACCCCTTCATTAGTAAGTCCCACTGTCCTATTTTTTTTTTAAACTTGTACATACTTTTCTTTTTACAGTTGCTTCCTTTCTACCCTGAAACTATTAACTCTAAGTGTAAAAAAAAAAAAAAAAAGATCTTGACAACGGTTTCTTGCTTGTAAAAATATGTATTATATATCTCTATTTTTAGAGTTGATTCCTGAAAAGCGACTGTCCCATCTCTCCTCACTGCATTAGAGGCCTTTCCCGCCAGTCTGCATGGCTTCTACCCCTGCAGGCCAGGCCAGAAGGAAAAGGGAAAACATGGGTGCCCAAAACTTAAATGTTGCTTTCTGACTGATCCCGAACAAGACAGAGAAAAGGGCAACAGTGAGGCCCCAACTTCCACACACAGCTCCCCCAAACATTTGTTCCCCTGCTATAGCTGGCGCTCAAGGGGCTTTTACTAGGGAGCTGTTAGGCCCCCTCCCACTTACTCCTTTCTTCTCTCTATACTCCTTTGGCTTCAAAGATTTGTGGAAAAGAGAGAGAACGGCATTTATACCCATCCCTAAATTTCTAGATTTTTAGGGAATACTGAAAAATACTCCTGGTGGCCTAAAGGCTACTGCAAAGTTGATGAGAGAGAAAATCTTTTGATTACAGGAGAAAAGGTGAATCCTCCCAAATGAAAAGAACAAAGGAACTGGTCTTCCATTTTGCCACATTTCCATTCATGATAGCTACCAAACTGGACATTAATATTTCTTTAACCAAAGAAGTACGTCACCTGATCTCTACGGAGGGGAGAACTCAGGCCATTTTGGTCACCCTACAAGATGCCAAGGGGGTCCTGGGAAGTCCACCTCCTGAAAATGATGCCAGTCAACAAGCCTAAGCAAGTAAGGCAAGAGAAGGGAGGGACTGCATCTAAGAGGCTGATAGGCAAGGATGAAGGACAAAGAAGGAAAAGATCAAAAACAGAGGCAGAGAATGTAATTGGATCTGAAAGGGAAAGGCTTTGCTACCCTGATAGGATTGCTAGTGCCAGGAAGCATTTCCAGGTCCCAGAACGGGAAAAATTGAGCTGTTGGTAATATAACGATGTCTTTCTCCTGGAGCTAATTTTTTTTTAATTAATACTTAGTCTTTCCTTGTTTAATTCCAAAAGAGAAGGAAGCTGAAGCCTGCAGGAGTACAGATAAAAGGATAGGAAAGGAGTCAAAGCTCTCATAGATTCACAGCTTTCACAGGTATAAACCTAAACAATAGAAGTGCTCAATAAGCAGACACAGGAAAGCGATCCTGTTCTAGATAGCTATCCATAGAACAAATGACTTCTAAACTTGAAATCCAACCCCCCTTCATGTCACTTTGGCCTCCATTTTTCCCAGAAGGGGAAACATGTCCCCCATAATTTTGTTTCAAAAATTAAAACCTGGCATCCCAAGATCATTCTGCAAGTAGTTTTGCACAGACATCTCCTCACCCCAGTGCCTGCCTGGAGCTCACCCGAGGTCACCAAACAACTTGGTTGTGAACCAACTGCCTTAACCTTCAGTGGGGAAGGGGACTAGCTGACCAGGAGACCAGAAGGAAGGGGAAGGGGCGAGGCCTTCACAAGGTTGGTCCGTCAGAGCTTGATCGGAAGCCAAGTCAGTGGCAGCAAGGGATGGCTTGGCCCAGGAAAGATCTGTGGGCTGTGCTAGTTTCTAGAGAGAAGACTATCCAGGAAGTCAGATGGACAGAAGTTTTTGGGGCGCATGGGGGAAATGGGACCCAGTTATGTTGTTATTCTTGGACTGTGAATTTTGCTGATGTAAAACAGAATATTCTGTAAACCTAATGTCTATGCGCAAATAATGAGCGTTAACACAGTAAAATATTCAATGAAAATTCAAACTATTAGGATTACATTTTTTTTTCCTCCATCAGTCTCATTTTATCCATCTGGAGTCGAGTGGCTAGAACAACACTGAGGCTTTTGTAAGCTTTCAGTAAGCAAGGCATCTGGTTGGACAGC
>JAQQSY010005049.1:0-11912 GCA_028646535.1 Procyon lotor | reverse complement strand
CCCAGTCTGGGTCACTTACATGGACTGCTTTGCTTTAAGTGAGAGGAAAGTGGACAACAAAACTTCCTTGGTATTAATCACCTCCTAATCCAACCTCTAATGATCTGGCTGATGTAGTACCTCATTATTTCTCTGGTTTTGTTTCTTTGCCTCTCAGTCTCCTCCCTTCACTGCCACCCTTGGCCTCAGAAGTCATTCTACCCTCTGTTCCTGGAATCCTGGCGAGAATGAGTAATGCTCCAGTGTAGAAAATGGGCAAACATGAGGATTCTGTAACTAAGACATATTATTCTAGGGAGACGGAGTCAACAGAGTTTGTTTCCTTAAGGTAAAAAGCTTCGAGAGATAATTAGCACCCTACATTGAAATAGAATACTCATTTCTAGAGATCATCATGCTAGTGAAGTTGAACTTCAAACTTAAATTCAGCTTAAAATTTATTGTTTTATGACTTATGGCTACTCAGAGATATTGTCAAACAGACATTGAAATTCTCAAGTGCATTTTTTTATAAATGGAGAAGGAAATCCTCCCCCATTTAGGGTAACCACCTCCCTTTGCCTTCACAGCCTCCAAGACCTCCCTTTATCTATGAGGTTATACTACCATACTGATATAATCTATTTAGAACTGCTTCTCCCACTGGTCTATGAGCTAATGGGACCCCAGCTTATCCACATTCTTCAGGATCTATCTCAGTTCCTGGAATATAAAATGTGTCTAGGGGCATCTGGGTGGCTCAGTACATTAAGTATCCGACTTCAGCTCAGGTCATGATCTTAGGATCCTGGAATTTAGCCCTGAGTTTGGCTCCCTGCTCAGCAGAGAGTCTGCTTGTCCCTTTGCTCCTGCTCCCACTTATGCTCTCTCTCTCTCTCTCTCTCAAAAGAATAAATAAACTCTTTAAAAAATAAAATAAAATGTGTCTAAATAATGTTTGTTAAATTGAACTCAGCTGAAGTGGGAAGAGGGGTGTTGGGAGAAGGGGTCCTTCTCAGATTAAGAACATTGTGAATGCTAGATGGGAATCTAGCTTTCACTGAACCTTTAGTCCTAGGCAGGTGTATACCCACTGCATACCTCTAGGGCCTTTGATTCCATAGGCCTATGGACTCCAGTAATATCTGATATAAGTGTTCAAATGTCAGTTATCAGGGTCAAGGTAATGGGTCTGCAAATTCTCTGTGGTTAACATAGAGATGTCCTTCCCATTCAAGAAAGTATGAGGGGCCATTATTAGCCAACTTCTCATTTCTCTTCTCTCTAACTTCAGCACACAGTCCCTCCTATCTTGCATCACCCATCTCCATATGCTACTTTAAATCAAGTAACTAAGGCTGGGTCTGGTGTGTAGTAATTAATAGATGGTGTACTTGGATTTTCTACATAATTAGGATTTTAGAAGGAAGAAGTTGGCATTTCAGCTGATGATGATCAGGCCAAAGGAAAGCATAGAAGCCTTCATTGACTAGGGTCTCTCCATATGTTTCCTCTGCTATAAGCTTTGTGAGCATAGATGGCAAGCATGACATTGGAAGGTCCTTAGATAAAAAAAAAAGGAGGATAAGAGAATCACCCACAGTGGGTGACCAGGAAGAGCTATCAACGATTAGATCAGGTGTGGTGCCAGCTTCATCATCCCAGCAGTACCCCCTGCTGCCATAATTTTGGGTTATCAGTGTCCAGGTTCCCTTTCATTCCTTTGTTATCTGGGAGTCAACTATCACTTTTGATACAAACTCAAACTTTCATGAACCTTGATGGTCAAAGCAGATTTCTGACATGCAAATTAGATACCTGGGAGATCATTTTCTCTTCTACTTTTGAAAAATGTATCTCATCTTTTCTTTTTGTCAAAGACAATAAATTAAGGACACACTCAAAACTGTCAGCTCTGATCCACATTTTTTCTTGACCCCCTGATGAGACTAAATTCAAAACCAATTAGCAGTTTCATGACTTTCACCTTTGATGGATGGCAGTAGTTGCCTTCCTCCCCCCAGGAGTAAAATAAGAAGCAGAGAGCTGAAAGGGATAAAATAGCTTTTGGATCAGAAATCCTCAGTGTCTACTGGTTTTAGCAATTACCTAGGGCAAAGTTGTAGCATTGTTCTTGTTGGGAATGGCCTTGGAGAACAAGCAGTCCTAACACCTATCGTAAGGACAGGAAAGCAGTTTCAGAGGTAGATGACTTGCTTCAAGTTGAAGTGAGGGCAGAACTATGGATGAAATAGAAATCTTGGGATTCCCCATCCTCCATTGCAGAGTTTCCTTTTTTCCAGAAGCCCCACTTCCTTGATAGATAACATGCAGAACTTCTTCAACTCCATGGAAAAGTGTTCAGTTTGGGGTCTTAAAGTCGTGAATATTTATGCTGAGTCCCTGAGAAGTCTTTCCAAGGCCCACTGTTGTCTCATTTGTTTTGAAAGACTCAAATGACTGCAGCAAACTTTTCCCCAAAGGTAATTTTCCCACATTCTGTGGAAGGAGATCACCAGCAGTGTATTTACTGAGGAATTGTTTTGAATCACCATTCTCTCAATATTGCTGATTGCCTTTGCTCATCTATAAATTCTTGACTTTCATCTTTGATGGAGGGCAGTAGATCCAACCACAGATACTTTCTTTCTGCCTGTCTGGCATTTCCTTGATACTCCTGTTCTTTAGGGCTTGAAGTTTGTCCATTAAGATTTCCTAAATATATCTCTGGACCCTGTAACTTTGGTGGCTGTGGTTTACTAGCATTTGTGGAACACCCAATTAAGATGCTATCTAAATCTTGATTTTTCACCTTAGGGGGAACCTCAGACTCAGCAGTGGACAGAGTTACCATACTCCAACATCATGTCTCAATTATGCTGATCCAGAAACAATAATGATATCAACCATTCATTGATCATTTACTTAGTAGAATGTGCTGTGTTAGATCCTATGATGAGCATTTATTGTATATCATTATTTAACATTGTAGCAGGAGCACTTGGAGGCCTTCAAAAACAGGGAGCTTGCTGGACCAAAGGCCCTACTACTGTGCTCTGATGTCTATTTTCACATTTGCATGAAGGCCATTCTTCCTGTGACTCTTACCCGGTGGCTGAGTGTGGCAAGGAGATGAAGACAAGTCCACTTTTGGAGACACGGCTCTCAACTCATGGCTAACTTTGACTGGAGGTCTCCCTGACAATGGCCTTGCTGAATGTTTCTGAGACTGCCTGGTGGTCTAGGATGCTTATAACAACCTTCCTTGACTCTTGCTTGCACCAGGATTAGGGTTGTTCCCAATCAGTCCCCGAGTGTTTTCAGCTCCTATTTTTCTTTTCTTTTTTTTTTCTTTTTATACTTGGACATTTATTCTACTAATGACGTCTACATCTTGGGGGATCCAAACTAATAAAAACTCTTACAATGGCTCTGTGAGGCAGGTGCTATTTTCCTCAAATTTGGATAAGAAGAAAAAAAAAGTCCTGAGAATTTCCTAAGGCCCACAGGTCTGTTATTATAAGGAAACAGATTTGTGATTGAGACCCAGGTCTGGCTGATTGCAGACCCATAACTTTAAATGACACTGTGTGTTTTCTTAACATAATCAGAAGTGAAGAGCCCTCTGAAATAAGCAAAAAAGCTCCTAGTAGGAACGGCCCAAAATCAACTAGATACAGCTGAAAAGAATGTTTATAAATTAGATGATAAATCAGAGAAAATTATACAGAATGAAGCATAATGTGATAAAGATGTAGATTGAGATGTGACATATAGCCAGAAGTTGCAAGAGGAAAGAAAAAAAATAGAAAGAGTAGAGTAGAGACGAACTTGAAGAAAGAATGGGTATTTTTAAATGAGTTCTTAGAAATTGTCCCAATTTGGTAATGTGGCTAAACTGAGATCACTCAGATTCACAAGTGGGTCTTTTGAGTGTTGAGCCCAGCTCTCAACAGCACATTGCCTGCCAACTGGTGCTTTGAGTCATTTTCACAAGTGCAGTACTAAGTTTGTTTTCCCTCTTGGATATTTCATCAGTTTGGTTTTCAAATTCACATCCCAGAACTTATTTGTTTGTTTTTATGTTTCTTTCCAAAATCCATGTTATACTCAACTCATCTTTATGTACTATTGATACATTTTTTTGGATACCAATCTATCATTGAATTGAACATACCTGGACTTCTTTACATCTTTATATCATCTATAAATGGACTGGCTCAATATTTTGTAACAGGACTTAAAAAGTCTCTGAGATTATGTCAATTGTTAATCATTGAGCTTGTATTATTCAATCCCTTTGCTCCCCAAACTGTGTTAGTTGCTTTGAGGGGGTACAACATAATTATATCACATAGCACCTATCTGCCAAGTTTGCTATGTTGTTTCTATGAAAAGGCAAAACAATAATTCAATTCATCTAGTAAATAAATTGATTTAAGAAATAAATAAGTTCTCTTTTTACATTGGTAAAAGAAGAAAGGACTAGTTGTTTTCATAAATATTACGTAAGTACAAGGCTCAAAACTTACTTTTGTTATTTAAAAGTTCAGTAGAAGAACTATCTAATTTCTTTCATTTGGTCATTTTTCTTTTTCTTTAAAGATATTATTTATTTATTTGACAGAGAGAAAGAGATCACAAGTACATAAAGAGGCAGGCAGAGGGAAAGGGGAAAGCAGGCTCCCTACTGAACAGAAAGCCTGATGCAGGGCTCGATCCCAGAACCCTGAGATCATGACATGAGCCAAAAACGAAGGCTTAACCCACTGAGTCACCCAGGCGCCCCATTTGGTCATTTTTCAATACAAGTATTCATATATTAACACATTTTTAATTTATAAAAATTGAAATATACTTCATATACCATGAAATTTACTCTTTTAAAGTGTACAATTCAGTATTTTTAACCTATTCACACAGTTGTACCAACATCACCATTAATTAATTCTAGAACATTTTCATCAGTTCCAAAAGAAAGTCATATTCAATGGCATCACTACCCATTCTCCCTTCCCCATATCTTTTAGCAATCAACTTCTTTTTCTAGGTCCATACTGGTAAAACTTTGTAAATTTTCTTTCTATCAATATTTGTCATAGAAAACTAGGCATGTTTCCAAATCTAAACATTGTTTTTTTATATTTCCCTTGAATTCAAACCTAAGTAAGTTGCAGACCAGTGCACAAATCCAAATTAACAGTGGTTACAGTCCTCAGCTTTGAAAACTAATTTCCCCCTTTCACTTCAGTTCAACTTTTATTAACAGTTTGGGGAGGAAAGAGGAAAGAAATCACTGATGATAATTACACAGAATGAATATTTCTATGAAATTAATAGAGCTGGTCCTATCTCCCATTTTGCTGCAGGTTTCAAGAAGCTCAAATTAAAACTTGAATGTATATTTAGCAATGAATTAAGACATTATAACCAATATATTTAAATTTCTTATCTTTATCTTTGGACACATTATTATCATTATTATTCTTGTTATGACAAAATTATTTGGTTCCTGATTTTCTTGTATTTCACTTCTTTAAATCCTTAGTCTGGGTATAAAAACCTCCAGCAAAAACAATTATAACTTGGGCTATAAATGGGAATAATATATTCTGGTTAAGTGTGTTGTTGAAAATTATTTCTCTTTAATAATTTTATTTTTTTGGTGGTGGGTATTGAGGAGGGCACATACTGCATGGAGCACTGGGTGTGGTGCATGAACAATAAATCTTGTAACACTGAAAAAATAAAATGAACATATTTGGGGGAAAAAAATTTCTGCAATGTCTTAAAAAATAATAGTAATTTTATTTTTCTTACCTAAAATATCCTATTGAATTTTTGGTGAATATGACTAACAAGAGATGGGAAACTTTAGAGCAAAAACTGAGAAGGGCAATTTCTTTAGGACCATCACCACATTCCATTCATTTGTTATCTTCCAGACCTGTCATTTTCTCAGACCACAAGAAGTGATCAGTCAATATTTTTATATGATTTGGTGTCAGGTTTCAATTTAGGTTCTGGAGTGAAACTGTGTAGACTCTAGAGAATTTTTTTCTTCTTCTTTTTTTCTCTTTTAAAAGGTTTTTTTTTTTTTTTTAGATTTTATTTATTTATTTGATGGACAGAGAGAGGCAGAGAGGCAGGCAAGAGAAAAAGGGAAGCAGGCTCCCTGTTGAGCAGGGAACCAGATGCAGGGCTGGATCACTAGACCCTAAGATCATGACCTGAGCCAAAGGCAGAGGCTTTAACCCACTAAGCCACCCAGGTGCCCCCCTCTTATTTTAATCTGATTGTCATCTTTGCTAATGGTAGTTCCTTTGAGAATTAGTTGAGAGCTTGGCTGTGCTCAGAATTTCATTGGTTCTTACTGGGGGCTATTTTGCCCTTTGAAGACCTTTTTGGTAGTCATGATTAGGGAGGGGTACTACTGGCATATAGTAGGTAGAAGCCAAGAATGATGTTAAACACCCTTTGATATACAAGAAAAACCCCCCAAATAAATAATTATCTATTGACTCTAAATGTCAATAATGTTGAAGTTAACAGACTCAGGCTAAGATTTACTTTAGACAATTTGTTAGGCATAGTCTTTAAAATAGTTTGTCATACTTTTTCTTGGGTCACTTGCTCTGGGGAAAGCGAGGTCCACAAGAACCCTCAAACAGTCCTATGAAGAGACCTATCTTGGGAGGAAATGACACCTCTTGTCAACAGCCAGTATGTACTGCCAGCCATGTGAGAGCACCATCTTGGAACAGGATTCTCCAATCCAGTCAAGCCTTGAGATGACAAGTCTGGTGAATATCTTGAATGTAACCTAATGAGAGACCTTAAGCCAGAGACACACAGTTAAATCACTCCTACATTCCACACTCACACACTGTGTGGGATAATAAATGTATTGCTGTCTCAGGCTTCTATGTTTTGTAGTAACTTGTTATGCAGCAATTAGTGACTAATATCTGTGAGGTGACAATTGTTTAAATTTTCTTCTGAAACATGACATGAAGAATCTATGCAATATCCTTTCTATAATCAGAAGGAGTTAAAAGAGTGGTGGCAAGAGTGGAGTTTCTTCCCATGACAGTAATGTTATCATTTCAGGGAATTGAGCCCATTGTTTTCCTCAAAAGCATCTGAAATGTTGGATGATTGGATTATGAGCTAACTCAATCAACCTATATCATGGAGAAAACCTATTTTAAAGAAGAGCTCAAACTTTGTTATACCACCAAAAATTAGCTCTTTACCTTATCCTATGTGGATTTGTGTGTTCTGAACAGAGTGCCATAACTTGTAGATATTTCATTATCTCAAAAACTGTGTTACTGCAATGGCATTTTTGTTCTCAGAGAACTTTGGTTTTCTAGAAAAAGTGTTTCTGCTTTTCCTCTCTCTCTCAATCAGTAAGTATTTTAACTCAGATGACTAGTTCTTATTTTAGCTACATCCAGATGAAGCCCTCTGGGATATGGGACATTGTTAACATTTATAGTACAATTTATTATTTAATTAACAACCAACACATTAGTGATAATTATAATATATTGGGGTCAAGATGACAAGATGATAATTGTGATTTGATGAATGTTGAGATACCATTAAGATGAGAGTTGTTTAAACATCAGCAGTCCAGTTTAAAAACCACGAAAATACAGACTTAAGAGGAAATGATTGTTTTGTTTGAGCCACGAAGGACAGCTGTCTGAAAAATAAAAGAAAATGTGTCAACCATAAAACATGACCAAGGAATTTTGACATAAAGGTAATTTATTCAGAATTCCCTTCAACATTCTACAATTAAGATAATGCCATTCAAAACTCCCTGAATTGGAATACCAAAAGCTCTGCAATCAAATTGCTGGTAAGATATGGAGGCTGTCAGATATCAACTTCATGTTGGTGACATCAATCTGGATGTTATTTAAGTTAATCTGACTTTTTATTCAAGTATTTCTGTCTTCCAGTAACTGGTTCCCTGAATGATACAAACAATGCTTTATTCATTACTTTTTTCATACTACATTTTTGAAGGAATAGAAGGCACTCAACTAATATTAAAGTTGGAAAGGAGGCAGGGAAGGAGGGAAAAGGATGTCATTGAATAAGACTTAAAATGTCCAACTTAATAATAGATCTTGAGAGTGTTCTGTCACTAATTTATCAAATACGCACTGAACACATACAGTTTCAGAATCCAAGTAACAAAGTGAACTCTCTATAGTTCGAGTCTTGAGTAGCTTACAGTTAGAGAAAGGTAACAGAAAAATCAATCAATAAAAAATTATGGTGGAATATTATTAATTTTTATAATAAAGCCTGGGGGGGGGAAAACTTTATGGCAAGACAAAGAAGGTACCATATACCTTCACTGGGAAAACAAGATTGAGAGACTTGATTGTGGGGAATTCATGTGAGTTGCCAAGCATCAAGACACCAGAGGCTATTAGACAGAGGGGTAACATCTGAAAGGTAGAAAAGTAAGTACAAGACTGAATATCATAAATTATTTATTTTTCTTATTTTTTCTCTCCTTCTGTAAGAGAATTTGTAACTGGGTGTATTGCCATGTGACTTCTGATACCAGTATATAGAAATGGCTGGACATCACGGATGTCAAGATTGACCGTATGACTCTCCGTGGGCAGTAGAAAGAAAAAGATAGTGACCTTGTCCCACGCAAACAGAAGCTTTAATATCTCTGTATGGTTTGGATGTTGCTTCCTTTCTTTTTATCATAAGATTGAGTCAAGGGCTGATTCTTAAAGCTGAGTTGTGAAGTGAATAGAGGCTCTGAGTCGAGGAACAGCAACCTGCAATGACTGACATGTAAAACAGGAAGGAAATAAACCTTTGTTGGAGGCTATTGAGATATAGGATTGTGGTTTATTATCAAAGTATAACCTAATGAAAGCTTATGAAAGCAGTAATCAAAATGATTAAACTTTACATTGCCAATGGCTATGACCACTCTAAGTATATAATTATGTACACTGTAGCCATCATTGTGAGTGTGTAAACTCGCGCGTGCACACACACACACACACACCACCTTTTTCAAACTGATGTGCAGTAAAAGTACAAACCAAATTTCTTGAATATATCATACAGATCTCTCACTGGGATCTCCTATTTATATGCTTTTACTATTCATGGACTGTGAATGCTATGCTGTCCCACATAAATTATTTCTGTTATTTATCAAGAAACATCACATAATGATAAGAAATTCCTTGACTTAAACATTTAAAATAGAAGTATAGCTGTATATTCTATATAGTACTATATATAGTACTATATATATATTTTATATATAGAATATATTCTATATATACTATATATACAGTATAATTCTATATTACTATAATATATAGTAAGTATATTAAACATTTTAATAAAAGTATAGTTGATATACAATATTACAATATTAGTTCCAAGTGTAGGATATAGTGATTTGACAGTTATACACAATGTATATTTATGTCATCATGATAAGTGTGGTCAGTGTCAGTCACCATGCAAAGTTATTACAACATTGTTGATTGTATCCCCTATGCTGTACTTCTCATCTTGATATTAATTTCAATCTCCTCAATTCCAATATAATTATGAATTAGGTTATAATGACATTTATTTTAGATTATTTTAGGATAATAACAACACTGGATGACTGTGAGCCCATCAAATTACGACAACAGTTGAGGTATTCGGTGTCATCTAGAGAAGGATGAGCTGAGGGTATCTGAAAGATTGACCCTACTGGCTTGTGACAGTCAATCAAGTTCATGCAACACAATAGGGTAGGAACCTAGGTGGAAGTCGGTGCCAGAAAGGAAGATCTTACACACTTGTGTTTATGATTTGGACAATTGGAATTTCTTCAATGTTTCCAATAAAAATAAACACATTTTCCCTGGACAACTCATTGGATATCTGCTAATGCATATCCATATTGTGTATTCCATAAGTAAAGGGCAATTGCCCTCCGGAGAGTCTGTTGAGAGTCCAAAGCCAACTGAAGCAAGAGAAGAGAGAAGCAAGTTGGGGCATGATATGACAGACCACATGGGGATATCCATGGCATTCCTAGAATATTTGACATGTGGGACAGATCATTTTCTTTCCATTCTCTTTTAATTAATAATAATTAATTAATAATATTCACCCTTTTAAAGTGCAACTGTCACCATAATCTAATTCTGGAAACTTTTCGTTGCTGTGAAAAGAAACTATGTACTTATCAGTAGTCACACCCTATTCCTCACCCTCCCAACTCCTGGAGACAACCAATCTACTTTCTGTCATTAAGGATTTGCTTATTCTGAACATTGTATGTAAATAGAGTCATACCAGCTGTGACCTTTTATGTCTGACTTCCTTCCTTTAGCATAAAGGCTTCATTATTCATCCATGTTGTAGCAGGCACCAGTACTTTATTGTTTTTTATAATGGAATAATATTCCATTTTATAGATTTTTTAATATTTTGTTTATCTATAACTCAGTTGATCAACACTAGAGTTGTTCCACTTTTTGAATATTATAAGTGATGCTGCTGTGTGTCTGTGTATAAGTTTTGGTGTGGATATATGTTTTAATTTATTTTGGATATATACCTAACAGTGCAATTACTTTGTCAGATAGTAACTCTATTTGTAGTATTTTGAGGAAATGCCAAACTGTTTGCCAACGTAGCTGCACAATTTTTCATTTCAAAAGTCTTTACAAATTTTATTCCAAATTCTTTATATCCTCTTCAACACTTTTTATTGTCCATCTTGTTGATTATAGTCATTCAAGTATGTGAAATGGTATCTCATTTTGGTTTTGATTTAAAATTCTATAGTGACTAAGAACGTTAAGCATCCTCACTTGTGGTTCTTGGGTCTTTATCTTCTTTGGAGAAATATCTATTCAACTATTTGCCCACGTTTTAATTGGGTGATTTGTTTTTTATTCTTGAGTTTTAAATGTTTTTATGTATTCCGGACACCAGATGTTCATTAAGTATATGATTTGCAAATGTAGTCTTCAATTTTGTTTGTTGTCATTTTGCTTTCTTGATGTTATCCTTTGAAGCACATAAGATTTTAATTTGTTATAGCCAAACTTATCTAGCATTTTTTTCTTTTTGTTTCTGATGCTTTTGGTGTCATATTTAAAAATTATTTTTATAACCCAAAGTCACAAAAAACTTTACTCTCATATTCTTGAAGAATTTTGTATTGTAGTTTTAGTTCTTACCCTCAGGTCTTTGACACATTTTGAGTTAATTTTCGTATACAGAATGAAGTGGAAGTCCAACTTCTTTCCTTTGTGTGTGGATATCCAGTTGTGCAAGCATTATTTGTTGAAAAGGTATTATTTCTCTTAGTGAATTGTCTTGGAAGCTTTATAAAAAGTCAGTTGACCTTAAATGTACGGGCTTAGCATGAACTCTCAATTCTATTCCAATGGTCTATAAACTTTTTTTTTTTTTTTTTTTTTGCCAGTACAACACAATCTTGATTGCTATAGCTTTGAAGTAAGTTTTAAAATTGCAACGTGTGAATCCTGCAACTAAATTTTCATTTTCAAGACTGTATGGGCAATTTTTGGTTCTCTTGCATTTACATATGAATTTTAGGATCAACTTGCCAATTTTTGGTAAGAAGGCAGCTGAATTTTGACAAGAATTATACTGAATTTGTAGATCAATTTAGAAAATAGTGTCTTCTTAATAATATTAACTATTCTAGGGGCGCCTGGGTGGCTCAGGCGTTAAGCGTCTGCCTTCGGCCAAGGTCAGGTCCCAGGGGCCTGGGATCGAGCCCCGCATCGGGCTCTCTGCTCTGCAGGAAGCCTGCTTCTCCCGCTACCATTCCCTCTGCTTGTGTTCCCTCTCTCGCTGTGTTTCTCTCTGTCAAATAAATAAAATCTTTAAAAAAA